>JASDQU010502691.1:1350-14912 GCA_032191745.1 Picea mariana | reverse complement strand
TGCAATGCAGAAGGATCCTCTTGTCCTCTGCTAGGTCGAATGACCATCTATGTGAGCCAAATGTTCACATCATTGCTCTCAAAATCAAAATATATATGATTCAACTTAAACTTATTGAAACATAATTCTACCAAAGTCTGTCATCTACAGACTGCAGTTGCCCATTTGGCAAATTTCATGCCCATCTGGCATACTTGATGTTTGTTGTTGTCAACACTTTCTGTCTGACAAACATCTTCAATTCCATCATCAATTCTCCCCTTTGTCAGCTGAAAGGAGAGACCATAAGTGGTTTCATGAACCATCTTCATTGGAATTTTGAACTCCCCCCCTTAAGGTGCATGAGAGTTTCATCATTGTACTCCCCCCTTCTAGGCTCAAGAGAGTACCATACTTGTTTCATTTTGAGTACAACACAAAGTGGGCATGTAGAAAAAACCACATGTTATCTCATCCTGTGAGTGCCATGCTCGAAAGATATGCCATAAGGGGACCACTTATGTGAGGTACAAAAATGTTATGTGCTACATGATTGGTCTTTACTCGAGATTGAATTCTATGGTAAGACTTATATAATCACTTGGTTGTTGATGACCATTGCCAAGGATCAATCCACTCATAGTGAATTTTTAATCTTGCAGGTTTCTTCAGTGTTGAACATCTATCTGAAGAATGGTTATGCTTGCTACAATGCTGGCAAGGATGGAGATCAAAACACTGATTCTCCTTGTGACCAACTCGATTACAATGTTGGTACTTATCATTCTGATGCTGAACTTGAACAGGTGAAAGTGAATCTTATTGAAGGAATCCAACACTTTGGAACTTGATTGGTCTAGAATAATCAGGAATATGAAAGGTAACTTCCTTGTCATATCCAATTCATGTTCTATTCTTTTTGTAAATGATTTCTTCCCAAGGTCTGATAATGGGCTTGGAAAGAGTATTATGAACCTGTTGCTTTGAAATCCGTGGAAGTGGATTTACTGCATGTTGATGCATCATTGAAAGGTTTTCTTCACTAAAATCAAAAGAAAACTCTTGAAATGTAGGTTCATGAATAGATTCAACTTCGTCTGAAACTGATTCTAAGTTGTATCACTGTGTTGTTCCTTCACTGATTGTTGATAAAAAAAATTATCATCATCATCATCTTCATCATCATAGAGAGGGTTGTGATGAACAAAAACTAGTTCAGAACACTTCAATGGCTGTTTATTTTTGAGATCAGTCAACTCATCATTCAATAGTTGGGGTAGAGATTGAAGAAGTCTAACTTTAGCTTGCGTCACTTGCAAACAAGTTAGCATTGATTGAAGAGCTTCTTTGTTCAATGTCACTAGGTTGTCTTCAGTGGTTTTTATTAGAGGGTTCAGTAACTCTAATAATTCGAGACTTCAAGCCATTTTCAAAACACTAAAAGAGGTCTCCTTGTGCAGGTAGATCCTTATTACAATTTTGACTTGAAAGAAGAAGGCTTATCTGCAACTCACTCACTTGAATCGCTCACTTGAACTTCACGCTCGCTTGATTTTGTCTCACGCTCCCTTGTACTTCCCTTGCTTGAACTTGCTTCCAGGAAGTTGAGTATGTCGGTTACCACCGAAAATGCATCCAAAGTGTGATGTTTACAATGATTTGAGTTTTAACACTCAACCTTGTCAATTACAACTCAAAATGACTCTAGGGTGTCGGGCTCAGCCAAAAATGCACCTTATGAAAAATTCAATTCAACTCAACTTGATTTTAAAAAGACAAGTAAACTTACAAAACGACAATTTGCAAGTTACAATAAATCCTGATTCTGAAGTTGAATTACTCTTGAATGTGTTGTCGATGCTTTTGAGTCTAGTTCTCCTTTGCTTACGAGCTTGACTTGTTCATTTCTTTAGTATTCTTTGTTGATGCTTGATTTTCATTACTTTTGCTTGAATGCATGTTCATGAGTAACATTGTGTTTGGGCTTATGTGTGTTGCAAAAAATTGTAAGTTTGTTTATGTCAAAACTAGACAGTAAACTTACTTGTAAGACAAGCATGAAAATTTCACCACAACACACTACTCAAGGTGTACCTGAGATCCCCTTATTCAATTTCAGGCGGATCTAGGACACAGACAAAAAGACTTCATTTTATTATGGATTCCCTTGTGATCACAATACAAATAGAAGCCTTCAATGGTCTTCATGTCCCAACTTATAAGAAGAACTTTATAACTCCTTTTTACAAAGTTTTCGTAACCAAGCTTCAATTACCCTATTTCAATTTTGTAACAACTACACGAACCTCGTCGATTTTAAGACTAGACTTCAAGCTTCTTCAATTTCACTTTCACAAGTCCTCAACTATACTTGTCAAACTAATTTTTCTTGTCAAAGGTTCTCCAAGTTTAAAACATGATGAATAATCTGCATGTATAATGGTTAAATAACCCAACACAAATTTGGTTTAAAAAACCCCAATCTTTGCATTGAATCCATACACTATCGAATTGGCATAAAAAAAAAATCCTCTCTGTCCCTGCACAAGAATTCTCATTCTATACCAAGCTCTGCACATTTTCAACTTACCATTCAACAGACATTAACACAACTTGAAAATGAGTTGTGAATGAGTATAGACTGAGTGCACTTACCATCAGCAATCTAAATAAACCTCCACTTGGAAAGTTTGGAGCAAATCTCTGGTTTTCAGAATTGTACACAAGCCAGTACAACAATTGTGGCCAAATGTATTGGAAGTTAGAGAAACACGGATTCAATGTCAAACGCCTCTTTCATATTCTCTTGGCACATGAGTTGTTGACCTGAACTGAGTGTCAAAGCTCCACGATTTTGGGATCAAGGTTTTGTTGTCGCTAGAGTTCATATGAAAACCACCCACTCGATTTCATATAAAATGGGACTGTACCTGGTGCATTATGAGAATGTGCTATTTCCCAGACAACTAACAAATCCCAATCAATTGGGGAATCCCCTCAATAACTTTCCATGAGTTCGATTCCACCTTTTCATCAACACGGACTTCGATCTCTAGAATATTACAACAAAGAATGAATATTACAAGACCTGTGCCCTTGGCATACCCATGAACAAAGGGTTTCTTGACTTCAATTTCATCCAAAAAGGAAATTATGCATTGGCAAAGTGCTACTTACCAAATTGAACAACAATATTAGGACCTCATTGCTGGAAGACTCCAAAGAACTCCATATCGAAATTTCTCAAATCCTGAATGTGCCAACTTAACACGATTTCAAACCCTAATATCACTTTGGGTCTGGATCATCGATTTCATCTGATGATGAATGTGAGGTTCTTCACACAATTTAAACTTGGAAACTGCACAAACAATTCCTAGAATCGGAAATTGCTTGAGAATACAAATCTGTGGAAGCCTTGGGGAAACAAGAAGGCCTCAAATGGTCCAACAACACTTGTTATCTGATGCGTAGCTTCTCCATCTCCATTTCCGTCGCAACTGATAGACAGATATCAGCTAAAATTAAACTCCATAGAGGTAACAATGAAAGGATGATTAAATGACACTGTTGATCTTTGGACTCCTCTCTAGATTGAATATGGCATGACACCAACAGTAGCATGATTCCAGTGCCTCCACGCAGAGATCTGGGAGATCAGTTCCTCAATTCTAGTGCCTCCACAGATCGCGCCCTCCATCAAAGGAATTTACCATAATTGTTGGAAGGAATATCATTCATGGAAGCGATGAGGCCAGAAAACTGCTAGTAGTTCAAGGGGGGGATTAGGTATCACTGTTGGAGTTGTGATTTTGATATGATAAATTCTGGCCATAGAGAAAGCCATCCAAGAATGTATCACCACCCGAATTCACAGCGATCTGAAGCACACACCTCCACATGAGCTGGCTTCTACGCAAAAAATCTTAGAGTTCTATACAGATATCAAAACGGATATGGAATGTATTACTTCTCTTGTGCGAGATTATTTACTGTTGAAAGATCCCATGCTCTCTCTTTGTTGGGAATATTTGCATCAATTGTTGTCCATATCATAGATCAGATCCAATCCATGCCTTCAGATTTGTTTCTTAACATATCTTCCCCCCTTGCCCAACAATTGTGTGGACTATGCATGGAGTTTCTCTTTTATTTCCAGGTACGATGAAGAAAATGCCTCCGCGATTTCAACTTCCTTTCCTTCGAACGATGTAGCTTATCACTTCAGTAATTTCATTAAATCAGGAACAAGTGTGTGGTTCCTTTGGAATATAATTCAATGGCTTTGGACTGCAATGGCGTTGAACTGAAATTCATCATCTATAACCTACACTTTGAATGTTCAATCACCTTCTGTTGCTCTGCGCCCTCATGATTGGGATTAGACAACAATATGTGGAAATGGATGTGCCATGCCACAAATAAAAATAGATCTGCACAAATGTTTCAATACCTCTATTTGAAACCAATGCGATTTGAAATCAAACCTTGCAACCGATTAAATTAAGATCTGATTCATAGTATATTGCTATGGAACATGTGGTTCCATGTTCACACCATCAACCTTAAAAAAAAACTTTCACAGACAACCAAATTACTTTCCATCGAGTTGTTTTCAAACAGTTCAAAGAGACCCATGATCAATTTAAGTGCTCAATTTTAGGCATAGATTACATTAAACTTCATGATTTCATTTCATTCAACCATCAAAAATTCAGTTTGGATGACAATATTGATATAATCAATTTACCGAATTCATTGTCCTTGTGTCCTTCACATGAAGCTCGAGTGCATCAATCATCTAGCCAATTGGACTACTAGCCATCATCAAGTGAGAATTTCCAATGGCACATGGAGCACTCTCATGATCTTAAAACAAGTTCTTATGAAAAATTACTACCATAGAGGATCACTCATGCCCCTTAAGACTAAAGAGGCTCTGAATATTTTCATCCTATTTTCACCATAGCTCTGATACCAATTGATAAAACATAAACAAGAACAACAACATGGTGGAAAAGGCTGACTAGCCAACACACAATGTATTCACTCCAATGTTACATATTTATAGTACAATGGGTGATGCCACCTCATAGAGAGATTTGCTCTATATCCTAAAATCATGCATGATGACTAGGATAGGCAATCTTAACTAACTCATTAGTCATCACTTGAGGATATATTACTAATATCATATATGAATAATACAAATATAGGTGACAATTTAGACTTAGTGATTGGTAAAGGTAAGCCATAAGATAAAAACAACAAATTATATGGAACCACAACACCAAAATTATACCTTTATTGATAGGAAACAATGTTCACTTACCTCTTCAAGGGGGCAACCTCCAGCAGAGCAGAGCTCTATTATAATAATTTTCCAAGACAAAACTTCTCATACCCTCTACTCTTATTTATACTAAATCTATCTATCCAAAAGAACAATCTAGAGGAAGATCCTTCTAGAAGTGCAAGCTTCTATTAGGTCTTCTTACAATTCATGTATTCCTCCTTATTGCTAGGCCTTATTAATATTGACCTTTATTACATGGAAATACATTATTCTACCCACTTGAGGGGTTAGGTAGGTTAGGTCCCTAACATTACTTCCCCCTTAAAATCAGCCTTGTCCTCAAGGTGTGAGATGAGGAAATTGTTGCATAATGGTAGCTGGCTCCCAGGTGGCATCTGTGGGAGTTGTATCTTTCCACTAGACTAACACTTCCTTGATGGTGCGTTGACGAAGACGATGCTCACACTGGTACAAAACTGCTTGTGGCTACAACCAGATGGATCCTTCTTCATCCAACTCGGGAAGGATGGTTTGAGTTTGACACTTAGTAACAATCACCTTCATTAAGAAAGAGACATGAAAAACAAGATGGATCTTAGAAGAAATAGGCAAAGATAACTGATAGGTGACCTGTCCCACACGCTTGAGAACTATATAAGGACCATAAAAATTGGGGGCCAGTTTTTGACAATGTTCAACCTTGAGTGAAGTTTTATTATAAGGTTTCATTCAAAGAAATACCTGGTTTCCTTCAACGAATTGACGTTCTAAGCAACCTTGATCGGCTTGTTGCTTCATGTCATTCTGAGCCATGACCAAATTCTCTTTGAGGGTACGAAGAGTAGCTTCTTGAACTGTAAGTGTTTGTTCAACCGCCTGAACCTTCGAGACACCTGGAATGTAGGGGAGAACGAAAGGTGGCTTTTGTCCATATACTGCTTCAAAAGGAGTCATGCGAGTAGTTGTATGGTAAGAAGTGTTGTACCACTATTCAACTAATGGTAACCATTGAGTCCATTGATTTTTCCTTTCAGAGGAAAAACACCTCAAATAAGTCACCAAACACTTGTTGACAACTTTATTTTGACCATCAATTTGGGGATGATAGGCGGTGATGAGATGCAATTGGGTGCCCTGTAGCCTGAACAATTCTTTCAAAAAAATGTTGGTGAAAGTGGGGTCTCAATCAGAAACAACAAAATGATGCATGCCATGAAGCTTGAAGATATGATCCATTAAAAGTTGAGCCACAATGGATGTTGAAGATCACATAAATGAGCATACTTGGAAAGACAATCAACTACCACCATGATGACTGACTTATTGCTTGATTTAGGTAATCCCACAATGAAATCCATAGGGATGTCCCTCCAAATAGCGGGTTGAATCGAAAGTGGTTGGAGTGTGCCAAGGGATTTGATGGTTTCTCCCTTGTTACGTTGACAAACATCACATTCTTCCACAAAAGTGCGAATGTCCTTTTTCATACCATCCCAGAAAAAAGAACATTTGACCTTGTCATGGGTTTTGGTAAACCCTGAGTGCCCAGTTGTGGGAGTAGCATGAATCTTAGAAAGCACCGCAGATTTAAGTTGTGATTGTTTACTTAAATACAAACGACCTTTGTAGCGAAGCTCATCATTGTGCCAAGAGTACCCTGGGGACACTGGAGAATTGGCTTGCAATTGTTGGATTAGTTGAGAAATTTTAGGATCGTGTAGCCATTCCTAGTGAACAACTTGGAGCCAATATGGTACAATGAAGGGTAGGGAGAATAGGGACCCCTCATCTTCATATTTTAGAGAAAGAGCGTCAGCAACCGCATTTTCTTTACCTTTCTTATAAATAAAATGGAAGACATGATTCATGAGGCTTTGGAAGGTGGAGTGGGAATTACACAGCCAAAGGGAATGACCAAGAACTCATAGTGACCCTCATGAGTTTGAAAGGCAGTCTTGGGGATGTCAGCTTCTTTCATACGTATCTAGTGGCAGCCAAAACACAAATCGAGTTTAGTGAAATACTGAGCACAACTCAACTCATCCAAGATATCATCAATGACATGAATGGGAAACTTGTCCTTGATGGTGAGTTTTTTGAGGGCATGAAACTCGAGACACATGCGCCAAGTACCTTCTTTCGTAAGTAACATGGCCATAGGAGAAGAATAAGGGCTGGGACTAGGGCAGATAACACCCAGTTGTAGTAATTTCTGCACTATTTTCTCAATTTCATTCTTTTGGGCAAAGGGATGACGATAAGGGTGAACATTGGGTGGAAGAGTGCCAGGAACAAGGGGTATGGAATGATCATGAATACCACGAGAAGGAGGAAGTAACCGAGGATTGGAAAAAATAGCTTGGTGTTTGGAGAGAATATCTTTGAGGTCAGGATGCACACAGGGTGTCTCAACCGCGTGAATAGAATGGAGTTGAGCAATAATACCAGAGTGGCCTTTCTTGAGGATATTTTCCATGCGATGGGAACTAATGATCTCAGGAGAACCAGCTGTGAGACTTTGGAAGTGATACCTTTGTCCCTCCTATTAAAATTGCATGGTTAATTCCTTAAAATCCATAAGAATGGGACCCAAAGTGTGTAACCATTCATCACCTAACACAATGTCACAACCTCCCATTTCAATGGAAAACATATGATATTTTAGGTGATAATGTCCAATTTGAAGACATACATTTTCACAATGCCCACCACATTTCATGGACCCACCATTGGCTATCATGATTTGAAAATTATTGACAACATGAATATAACAATTGGTTTCTTGGAAAATTTGACGATGAATAAATTGTGGGTGCTACCATTGTCAACAAGGATGATGAAATTCCTACTCTTAATATAGCCAATGATCTTGAGCGTTTGTGGAGAAGAGAAGCCAGTGGGGGCATTCAAGGAAATGAGTGGTTCAACTTCAGGTAGGTCAATGGGCTCTTGGGTAGCATCGGGAAGGGAGGGCTCTTCAACAAGTGGAACTGTCACATCCTTCTCAAGAACATCTTCGGAAATGGCCATAAAAAGTTTTTGTTCCTTACACTTCTGCCCTGGAAAATATTTTTCATCACAATTATAACAAAGACCCTTCAGTTGGCATTCAACCATTTCATCCCTAGTTAATTTCTAGACCTTGAGGGGAGTGACATGGGGGTTAGGATTAGTGGGTCAAGGGTGAGGAACAAAATATGGTTTCTTGTTCTAGGAAAAAACAACTTGTTGGGCCTCTTTAGCATGTTTAGTAGCTTCCAACCAAGTCTGAGGGTGGGACATGAGAACCTGAGATCATATTTCATCCTTTAGGCCATTGATAAAGCTTACATAGAAGAAAGCATCTGACATACCCTCGGTTTGAAAGGCCAAATGCTCAAAAGTAGTTATAAAGTATTCCACTGTGCCTGGTTTTTTCAACTTGGTCAAACAATCGAGATAGTGGGTATCAGTGTCAAAGAGGTCATAGAGCTATGCATCAAATGAGGTCCAGGCAATATACCCCTGACGTGAATTTTTATGCCATTGCCACCATTTCCATCATTCAGAATCTAGATAGAGGAAAACATAGCGAAGTTTGGCCAACTCATCAGTAATACCATGCAGAGAAAAATAATGTTCCATTTGAGTGACCCAACCCATAGGATGGAAACCATCAAATTTATTGACCTCGACGTGGGGAAGACTGTTATAGAAATATTTGCCTCACCATTGTTATCTTGCACAGAGGGCCTTTTTCCATTTCCCTATGCAGACTTGTCATCCATTTTTTATGAATCTAGAGCCAAAAATACACATTTTCCCACATATACGCTCCCTATTTGCTATACAACATGCGTATACACAGGTTGCTCCACTACATCCCACGTACATCGAGATTTATGCCAAAAAATACAAAAATGGAGTCGGGTTTCCATGTCACGACAGGAGATCTCTGATCCTTGGTCTTCCACATATTGGAAACATTCCGACTTGGCCCTTCAGCTGCATTTTGAAGACTATAAAAGCACAATTCTGAGTTATGGAATAGAGGAGAAAGCATTCAACTTTGAGAGCAAAGTTACTCTAGAGAAATTACTTCATATTGAGTTTGCATCCCTTTGTCCCTCAAGTATGAACACAGTGTTCAACCCCCAAGCTCTTTCTCGATTGTTGAGACAACTTCATTGTCTCTCTCCTATGAGCTTGCCTTTGGTGGAGGATCGAAGTGGTGGAGGCCCATTTGGAAGGAACTTGGTTTCTTGGTTTCGAATCATGCTGACACGGAAGTCTGTAATGTTGTCACTTATGCTGATCAATTATTAATAGAAATACTCTTTTCCTGTCCTATTGGTATCGTGCAAATATATGATTATCATCCATGGGCATGTTTGTAATGTTTATTAATGGATTATGTTATCTAATGTGCTAACCCCTTTCTATTATCACTATGTACTTGCTCTGCTTGTTTGTTGAGAACTTGTTGCAGGTATAAATATTTGGGTCGAAGTGATCAATGGTGGAACATCATTGAACGTGGGATCGCGGTAGGCCTCTTTCTTATCTTGCACATTAGTTTATATATCATACAATGGAATTGAGTTGATTTTTGCAATCATACCTGTCTGTTGTGGTTTACCCTTGGCCATAGAGAGTTTTTCCCTCGTAACAAAGATGAGGGTCACGTTGAAACGAGTTGGATTGAAAATGCAGATAATGAGAGGAATCAAAAGCATCGGGTTGGTCTGAAGAGGAAGGACCCGAAGGGCGGTTCAACAACTGGTTGACAACAAACTCGAGGGTGTTAAATTGGTTCTCAACTTGGGACTCAAATTTTACAAGGCAGGAATTGGTAGAGGCAATCTTAGATTCCACATGATTGATGGAATCTTTCATGTCTTGGTTATGAGTGGTGGCCATTTGGAGAGAGGAAGTGCGGGTAAGGAAAAATGGGTCGGTGGGACAACAAAAAAGGACTTATAAGTGATAGGTACCATGACAATTAGGGCGAGAATTGGAACATAATGGAATAGGTGGAAAATTAGGGAAGATGAGAAGGGTTTGGGTCCACTGAAAAAAAAGGATTAAAAATGATTGCGATCAGGGAGAAAAGGGGAATCCAATGGGATAGGTCCCAAATAACTGTGCCGACGGGAGTTATACTCTAGGTTGAATAATACTGCAGTGACGAAATGTCCAAATGCTTAACAGGGAGAAATGTGTAGTAATTTCACAACTAGAATGCAAAAGGCACAGTTGTGCAACAATAGATCTTGTCTATTCTGTTTTTATTTCTGTCCCAAGGGTTAGGGTATTCAGTGTTTCTACAGACAAGGATTTTCCCTATGCTATAGCTCTCTGATCTACATGTGGGTTCCAATAGTAGTACTTGACCCAATATCTCATGGAACCAACTAAGGAGGCTAGACTGTTCCCTTAGCCATACTACCTGACTACCCAGGTACTAGAGAGTATCTTCTCGAGTGTTGTTCTCAATGGCACTATAGCAGTTAGGCGACTGATCGGTTTATCTATGGAGGGATTCAGGAGATCTAGGTCGATCTATATACAGGTGTTGTTTGATGCACTACCACTCGAAGGGGTACCAACATGGGTTACAAGGGTGGCCAACAGATGTGCACTTGCGTACCTCTTGTATTTCCTGCGTGTATTAGTCCTCGATTGTGGGTTTATGCGTGTAACGACAGATATTTGTAGCTTTAATATGTCGAAATACGTTTCTACCCTGAAAAACAATTAACCCACAATTTTCTGTCGAGGAAAGTGCTCTGATACCACTTGTAAGGTACCAGATTTATTGTATTAGCAGAATAGAGAAATAATGCAAAGAATAATACTAATATAGAAATAGAATACAAAAATATTGCAGATATAACAACGGAACAAAAAATTATATGGAACCACAACACCAAAATTATACCTTTATTGATAGGAAACAGTGTTTGCTTGCCTCTTCGAGGGGGAAACCTCCAGCAGAGTAGAGATATATTACAATAATTTTCCAAGACAAAACTTCTCATACCCTCTACTCTTATTTATACTAAATCTATCTATCCAAAAGAACAATCTAGAGGAATATCCTTCTAGAAGTGGAAGATTCTATTAGGTCTTCTTACAATTGACTTATTCCTCCTTATTACTAGGCCTTATTAATATTAACATTTATTACATGGAGATATATTATTCTACCCACTTGAGGGGTTAGGTAGGTTAGGTCCCTAACACCCTCTCTATCTTGAAATTTTATCATTTTATATGGAGAAGAATCACAAGCATAGCAAGCCTTCACATCATCCAAAAAAAAACAACAAATCAATCATACATGGCAATAATTAGTCGTGGGTTTTTTGTGTTGCGATGATGTGATGCTCTTTGCTGAGAAATTCAACTAGATTTCATTCTTATTTGAAATCTTGAACTTGCAGTATGATATTCTAGATATCTATATCCTTAGCACATACACCTTTAACAAAGCATATTAAAAATCACAGAAATGGATTCCTTGCATCTTCCTGCTCTCCTAGCGACCTCTCTATTGCATGGATCTCCTTGAGTTGCACCTCAGGAGTTTCTGGATCATGCAATTTCAAACTCATGACAATAATTCATCCTAATTAAGTTGTTGTCGATGCCAGTGAGAAAAATCTAGACCCTATGGTTGTTGTGATAATATGTGTGCTTACTTTCCATGATATTCATTTTTGTTTGATGTAGCTATCATTGTAAAAATTATTAAGCTCTGAAACGTTTCCATTTTCCAGGTGACTCACTTCTATTGAAACCTTCACCATATTTCCTTGCAATTCTACTTGCATCTCAGAATGATAGGATGTCATGTCACTGCTTTCCAATGAGAATGAGCAATAATTGAATATGTGACCCACTTCATTTGTTGATATGAGAACTTCCTTCCTACGCACTATCGAAGGTGAGGATACAAATTCCTACTTTCTCAAACAAGGTGAGATAAACCATTCAATACAAATATCTCATGCCTAATCTGACCATCATATCAATGACTTCTGTGATGAGGGTAATTATCGTGATGTTGCAACCAAGCCATTATGCACAACTCTTACACTACGAATTATACTTGAGTTCACCACTAGGGTTATAGGCAATCTCGATTGGATCACATTTGGAGTCAGACCCATATATTGTTCTGAAAATTCTTCTTCACTTCAATCTGTGTATATAGATATGTCTTCTCAAACCAAAATTAGAACTCAATAGAGCTCCTTCACAAATGATGAATAGATTTATCTTGAATCGTCTCCTTTATAAATATATTCTCTCCTCCTACAAACACTAGTAGTGAATGCAACCAACACGAACATACTCTAATACTTACAAACATTGTGCTCTGATACCAATTAATGCAAAGGCATTTGTGAGTACACACAAACCTCTAACTATATACAAAGCAAAGCAAGGGACACTTCGAGCTTCTGCTCAAGAAAGTAGAAACCCCTGAAGGGGAAATTATATTAAATCATCACTCTCGTATGTTACCTTTGGTATACAAATGGTCCCTTTATATAAAAATAGGTGAACATAAAAAATACATCCTAATTAGCTAATTATCTCAACCATATGCTAAACTAACTCCACAATATCTCCTAAAGTCTCTCCATGACCTCTCCATGATTCTCTCAACAATCATCATCCCTATATTAACTCAATTATCTCCATCTCTCATTCATACCTAGAATTTCTATAATAAGTCTACCATGTTACAATTATCATTTTATTATTCATGATTACAAGTGGGAATGATTCTTTTCTTTATTGAGTATCTTCATTATATTGGTCCCTTCTCTATATTTGCATTTGTCATCGTTTAACCTTCATCCTTCGATCTTTGGTCTTCTTTATCAATCATCTTCAATATTCTTCACAAGTACCTACAAAACATAAATGTTGTTGAATTCCACATAAAAAATTACCATCCACCAGAATACATGGGTCTTCAGCCGTTGTATCCACCGGCTCACTAGGAAACTCTTTCTCGTACATGGTTCATCAACCATTCCGTCAAAATATGCATACATGTACCTTTACTCCTTCTGCATCAGCATCATTATAATTATCATCTTGAGTCTTTGACATACCCATAGCCATACTCTTGGTGCTCCTTCATCACATCACAATGCCACACCTACGGGAGTGAGGAAGAGTTTGTAAGGGCAGGGGTTCTTGTTAGCAAAGGAGCACCCAACATGTTGGCTTGGTTCCATCTACAAGTGTATTTGTGAGGGGGCCAAAACTTCAGTCAACTCAGGATGAT
>JASDQU010502690.1:68840-80726 GCA_032191745.1 Picea mariana | reverse complement strand
AAGGCTCCTATCGAGGGAGAATCTCACTCTATAAGAAGAAGAAGGAAATAAGATAAGAAATGGTCCGATGAAGCATAAAATATGACAACCTAAAGCTTTACAGGTCTTGTACCTACTAGTAGCCGATACAAAGGAAAACCTGTAAACAATAGATAGCTAAATATTAATTAATGCAGTAGAAGTTTTACTAAATTGCAATGCAACATTCATCAGAAATATATAAGTGAAATAAGAATGAATATGAAATAACAGAGAGAACAAACTCATAACATAGTAGTGACGAAATTAGGAATCTCTGGATTGCTTTGTATTAAGTCTCGAAAAGAGACAGTCTCTATTACAATTAATCAAAAAGGTCTAGCCGTTTTTCTTTCTTCAAAATGTATATTTATACAAATTTTACGCACTGGAATCTCAATAGTTCCACAGGTTTTTGGTTACAATCAAAAGGAGTCGAAACGTTTCATTTCTTTATCTCTGTTTTCATTTGGTACCTGAAACCTGCCTCTTTGCATGCTCCTTGCAAATCACTCACTTCTCCACCAGCTGTGATATCAACTTAGATGTCTCTGCTTGATTATTTGCCTAAAAAATATAGCAGTCTTTCATCAATAGCAGTAGCTTTCCTTCCACCTGTTGATCTTTGGCATTGATAGAGCATAATAATATACTCGATTTAATTAGCCATTTGTCTATTTGCACTATGTCTGTTTGAGCTATTTGTGATATTTCGGCTAATTCTCTTTCTTCCTTTTCCTTGATATTAAGCATATATTTAGTTGTATTTATCTGACCCAGTATCTCCATGCCACTTTCACCATCGGAACCCAAATAAATATCACTTAACAAGCCGAAAATTTCTTCACAAGATTTCCTCAGCTTTGTAGCTTGTTGTTTGCCTTCGGATATATTTCGCTCCCATTCTTTCAACAAGATATTACCCCTGGTCTACTCTGTGATGAGAAAACTATAACTACTGCTTGCTTCCCTTCTCTTTGTGGCTATAATAGCCTACTGAAAATCCACCCGAGCTGTTGCGGCATCCCTTTCTTTAAGAGAGAGGTTTTCCAACACCTGATCAATGAGTTGGAAGCTGCTTTGAATTGTTTCTACTTTAACAAGCAGACCCTGTTGTGCCCCTGATAACCTTTTTCTGATCTCTATTGCTTGGGATTGAAATATCCCGATATCGATTACCTGGCCTTCAGCAAATTCTAGTTTGGCCCGAATCTGATCTATCAATTCTCCCTGCTGGCTTATCTGAGTCTAACTTGTCTAAACCTTCAACTGTGTCTGTTCGAGATCAACTTTAAGCCACTCGATTTCTTTTTGATCTTCTGTTCTTGCTTGCTCTAAAGTCGCACTTGCCTGATCTTTAGCAACAACCTCTATTGTGGCTAGTTTAGCCTCTAGTGTTTTGATCAAATGATTTTTTTGTTTCAGCTGATCTTTTAGGGTCCCGACTGAATATTGGTTTTCCGTGGAAAAAGCACCCAATGTTCCTGCTATTTGCGTCGCGAATTCTACTTTCTTCATATTTTTCCCATCAGTTAAAAATTTAAATTTCTTAGAGACAACACCTGCCTCTTGGTAGAGTTCTTGTCTCACAACCGCTTTCCTCTTCTTATCGAAGAAGAATTGATTCGGAGGTAGCTCTTCTACTAATATCGGTGTCAATTTTTCACCCAAAATCCAACCTACGTTCGAGATTTCTTTTGCAGACTATAGGGGGGTAATGGAGGCGATGGGATTGCCTACCTGTTTAGAAGATTTCCCAGGAGTAATGACTGGAGTTGACTCGCTTGGAGGACCGAAAGCCTCAGCTTCCTGTTTCGGGCCCCCAGCTTGCTCTTCTTTATCCTGTTGTCCTTCTTGGTCGGGCGCTGAACCTTTAGAGCCTCTAGCTTATGTTTGTTGCTCCTCTCCTATCGTCGGATCTTCACCCCGTAATAATGGAGGAAGGCAACTCTGCCTATGCTCTTGGAATCTGACAATGTCGGCCCTCTCTTCAGGCGAAAGGGCTTGTATTCAAGCCAAAACATCATCATAAGATTTCGCGCCTCGAAAAATATCATCATGAGGCGAATTCTCGTGCTCAAATCTTTTAAGGCCACAGCTGGCCAAATGATTACTCAGGACCCTGTGTGGATCATGTTTCTTGAATTCAATATGAACCAAATTTATATATTCTAGGGTTGCTTCCTTGTCCTTTGCATGCCCGAATTCTAATAATGAATAGGTGTTTAAATGAACAGGAAAAGGTGGCCATACCTTTTTTGAAAACCCTTTCAGTTCTTTACTTATACCGTCGATTACGATTTGCCTGGCGATCTCACGACAAGCCAGCCTGTCGGGTATAAGCAAGGGTAAAGCATGTGGAGGGACGGAAGCGCTGAAAACCCTGATGTATGAAAATTCTTTCTCCACATACCAATCGGCAACTCTGCTTAAATTTGCCATGATGTTATCCGATATCCTGGGTGGCGGATTACCGAAGATGGCAACATGCATCAGTACCATTACCCAGTTGAATATTTATTATACGAAATCCGAAGCCTTGTCCTCCCAAAGCTTAGAATGGTATAAATGGTTTGGCTCAGCATCCGATGGAGCCCAGCTCCAATTCATCAAAGGAAAAGGCATCATGGAACATACTGCGTCCATGAGGTACGCGGACATAAAAAATGAAGCAGCTTTCCCTCTCTCTTTCTGTGTCCGATATTCTGTAATCCGATTGGTCAGACTATCAGACAACATTTTGGCCCAGTCGAAAGAAGAGCCTTCTGCTACTGAGTATATCAAGGGCACCCATTGGAGGAAAAAATATGTGGTGTCTTCCCTCCCGTATAGTCTACAAGTCATCATCGCCACGTATTTGAACTGTGGTTCCAAAGAAGATATGGAATAAATTCCATTGTTGTCTTCCTTGAACTTCGCTAGGTGTGAGACCCAATCCTTAATCAAATCAGATAAAATTTTCGTGTATTGCTTGCATTCCTTCTGTTTAAAACCATCTAGAAACTCTGCATTGTACGTGAAGTTTGACGTGGGTGGTAATTTGTGCATTGCCTGTAATTTTTCTGGTCTAAAGGTCCCAACAATGACCTTATGCTCGTTGATGATGGTTCTGGTAGGGATTTCTACATGATCTAGCGCCCATCAAATCATGTCAACGCTCTTGTATTTGGTATTCATGTCGTCTTTCTCGTTGTCACTGGAATCGTCCGAACAGTTCACCACATCTGATTGCAAAACCTCTGAGACGTATGACCAGGTTCGCACGGAATCAACGCTCTGAGGTGAAGTATCTGAAACATTATCGGAACCTTGTCCTGAAACCTCAGCACTTGCCTTGAATGCTTTTCGTGGGGCCATGACAGGGGATTGTAACTTAGCTCTTCTGCAATAAAAATGCGTATACATATAGAAGTTAGCTTACTGAGAAAAACTTCTCTATGCGGGATAGAAATGAAATTTATGAATAACATAGGAAGCAAAAGATCTATATCTTTGAACATTTAACACATCGATGTCATTTCGAACAGAATGGTCCAATCATATTTAGATACATATTTTGGCAATAAAAATCATATCCTTACTTTGTTGTTTCGCCTTATTTTCAATTAATGCCATAAAATTCGACGGTTCGTGGGACAAGCTGGCGCAAGGAACATTTGAAATTACCTCGTAAACAGCGCGTTATTATCATTTGCATTAAACATTGATTATGGTTGGCTTGACTTCCTTAATCAGGATTTAAATTAATCATTTCGGTGTTCACCGTATCGGGACTTTCAACTCTAACCTTTCGATCCTCTAAAACCTGAGATTGCGATGATTATACTTAATTAAGCAAGGACGTAACTAGGATTAAGTGTTTTAATTGATTACGCTTTAATTTATATCACAACTTCGCGGCTCAGAACTTCAAAGGTATTGTTTCCGAGAGGAATGTAAACTGAGTCGCGATATCCCGAGAACTTAATCATGGTCAAAACTAATCAACCTTGACTCTAACCTGGGCTACTTAGGTAAAATTTTCGTGGCTTCGTGTTTCGGAGTTTTAGCGGTAATGTTTTAGGAGGGAGAGAATGTTGAGACGCAAAATCACGACAGCATTTGACTGGGGTTTACATGGTCCCACTCTTAGCTTTCACCTAAGGTAAGCTTTTGAAAATTTTCGCGACCTCGCACATCGGGGTTTGTAAATCTTGTGACTTGTAACTCCTAAAGAGCGATATTCTAAGATACGAAGAGCCACCCTCGTTCAACGATAAAAGTGGTAACTTATGAAACATCACATCTCCCACTATTTCGCATGTCGAGACTGCTGAGATTTTCAATAGGTGAATGTCACGAAGCGAAAAAGAACTTAAGAACCGACATTTGACCTTTAAAATAGATTTGAACAAAATGAAAAAGGTGGCTCCAACACTAAGGTGATATCGATGCATTAAATTTGAATCATTGGTTTCAACAATTAGAGTTTTATTTCAATTTTCATAATATAGATGATGAGAAAAATATTTTGTTTCCCGATTGAAATTAGAGGGCCATGCATTAACTTGGTGGGAAAGCCACATAGAGAAACTTAGGGTGGAGGGTGATCTGCTAGTAACTAAGTGGGAGAATTTCAAAACCCTCACTAAGTCCCAATTCTATCCTATAGGGTATGTAGAGGACCAATGGATCCATTGGCATTAACAACAAATTCAAAAATATGACTATCATGTTGTGTATCTCTCTCAAGAACCTAGATGTGTGTATTTGGGGGGTCTCCACAATCACCTGCGAAGGAAAGTGATGCTCTTCAATCCCAAGACAGTTGATGAGGCATGTGTGCAAGCATAGTGTCTGGAAAATATAGGCCACAAGAAAGGACAACCAAGTGGTTCCAAACAAAAAGAGAACCAAGATGATTACAAGGTGGGAAATAAGAAGTGGAAATAGAAAGACAAGAAGAAAACAACCACTACACATCAATGCAAGGACCAAGTAACCATTATAACCATTGCAATATCAATGGCCACACTGAATAAAAGTGTTAGAAACTACATCCAAAGTTGAATCCTAAGAATCATAAGAAGGATGCCAAGAAGAAGAATCGTGTAACTAGGGATTCAAGCAATCATGTAGAGAGAAGCTCAAATGTCGATGAGAAGGTTATTTTCACTTTAGTGTGGAAGGAGGTGAATATAAGTAGCCTTCATCATAAGGAAGAGAAGGAGATGAAAAAACTATTCCATATCAATATCTAGGTCAAGAATACCAAGGTAGATGCTCTATTAGATTCTAGTTCATAGGCCAATCTCATAGTAGTCAATCTGTTCAACAAGCTTGGGTTGGAGATTCATGATCATCCTAGCCCATATCCATTGGGGTGGGTAAAAAAGGATGCATATATCATGTTCAAGAAACAATGCAAGATTAAATTTATTGTAAGTTCATATGTTATTGATGAAGCGGAGTTAGATGTAGTACCCCTCGACGTGTGTGGTGTAGTGTTTGGAAGCCATTACATGTATATGAGGAATGTGATATTCATGCAAAGAGAAAACCAATACCTCCTTATCAAGTATGGGAAGTCTTTCATCATCAATGCACATAAAGGTAAATCAAATATCGCATTGGTAAGTTCCAACCAAGCCAAAAAGTTGATTAGTTCAAGTAACAAGTATGTTTTTCTTTTCTTATGAGAGAATCAATCAGGAGATGAATCAGTAAGAGTAAAGGCATCCCTGGAGTGATGTAATAAAAAATAGAAAAAAGCAGTTGGAGGAGTTGTTGCAGGCAAACATAGGATTTTTCTAGGAGCCTAAAGGAATACCACATAAAAGGGAAGTGGAGCATGAGACACATTTGTTGCTTGAATCACATTACCAAATATTGGGTTGTATATATAGTATGTTCCAGAAGCATATGAAGTGAATAAATAGTTGCAGCAGTTGCTAGAGCAGGGAGTAATTCAACCAAGCACCTCACCTTGTGGGTAACCTATCATCATCATACCCAACAAGAATGGGACTTAGTGGATTTGTATCGATTATATACCTTTGAACAATATTACACTCAAGAATCGGTACCCTTTGCCTAGGATCGATTATTTGTTAGACCAGTTGTAGCATGCCAAATACTTCACCAAGTTGGATCTCAAATCGGGATACCACCAGGTACGTTTCAAATAAAAAGACACTTGTAAGACCACCTTCAAGATAAGGAAAGGTTTGTATGAATGGTTTTTCATGCCATTTGGTTTATGTAATGCACCATCTACATTTATGAGATTGATGAATGATGTATTGCATGCATATTTAAATTCATTTGTTATAGTGTATTTGGATGATATATTTGTTTATATATCTACATTGGAGGAGCACATATCACATCTCATGTAGGTGCTAGAGACTCTGAAAAATCACCAATTGTTGGCTAACCTAAAGAAATGTGAGTTTGCTCAACAATCATTCTTGTATTTGGGGTATGTGACCAGTGGAGGGGAGCAGAAGATATATACTACAAATATGGAGGCCATAAAAAAATGGTAAGTTTCTACTAATTCCACCTAAGTTAAGAGATTTTTTGGGGCATCACAGTACCTATGGAAGTTCATAGCATCCTTTTTATTGGTAGTTTCATCACTCTATGCCATAACGATGAGCGGTAATAGTTTCTAGTGGGGAAAGAATCAATAGAAATCTTTAGATGAGATGAAATGAAAGATCAATTGAGCATCGATTCTTGCATTTCCTAACTTGAAGAAGACATTTGAAGTGGAGACAGATGCAAGTGGGTATGCTATGGGAACAATTTTGATGCAAGGAGGTAAGCCAGTTTTCTATCATTTTGAGATGTTTCACGGGGGAGTTTTGAACTACCCTATATCTGATAAGAAACTCTATGTCGTGGTTCAAGATGTTAAGAAGTGGAAGCACTATATGATGGAAAAGGAAACCATTATCCACACATATCACCAGCCACTAGAATATTTGCAAGCCTTTTTATCCCCAATTCCTAGGGATAACTAAGGAGATGATGTCTCAAGGCCCTCAGGTTGCAGACATGGAGTACCGAGAGACAGCTTGACCAACAATGTCCATTTGCACACACATTGACCCACCTCTCCACCATAATTCCAAGTTCATCATGAGGATATCCATCATATCAAATGGCTTCCGGAAGACATCAGGTATTGCTCCATGAGGTACAAGCCAAGTATTATGGTGAGTGTCATTTCAAGATTTGAGGCATTTGAGTTTGTTGAATTTAAAACTGCTTTTGATTATGTAATGTTTGCTTTGAAATTATGTGCTTTGCCCTGTTTCACTTTGGTGGTTGACATTGTGCCCTAGTAAATGGGTCACCCTTAGGGATAGGCTTGTTGTTGGGAGTTCCTATTGATGATTCAGCATGCCATTACTGACTATACTTGTCACTTTCCATACTTCATCCCCTCATCTCCTTACCCTTTGGGATTTTCGGGTATATTGACCCAAGAAGGGATTCTCCCCCATTTCATGGGAAGAAGGGGTTGAAGGCCCAGAGGCTTGTAGATGGAAAAAGATAAAATCCAATCATGAACCTTCTAGATACTTTCCCAAGGATCCCGAGGAAAATGAAATATCTCTCATAAGAAACTGATGGGACCCGTGAAAAATAACTAATACAAAATTCCAACTAAGGTGGAGCATGTGTGGGAATTGTTTTTCATGCTTAGGTAGAAGCCCCACACATGACTTCAACTTGGGGAAGCATGATGTGACCAAGGTAGAGTCAAGGTGGGAAATATTTTTCATGCTTAGGTAGAAGCCCCACCTTGGCTTCAACTTGGAAAAATCTTAAAAATACAAAAGGCAATAAAAGGGATTGGAAAAAGGTTTCATTGAAAAAGAAGGTGCAACACACCCTCTACAAAGGAACCCATAAATGAGATACTATAATCTCTTTTATGTCATGAAACCCTTGCCCAAGAGTATTTCCCCCATCCATATTTCTTTGTCCACATGTCTTAGAGAGGGGCCCACTTGGGAAACACTCCTAAACTTGAGGTACAATTCACCCAATAGGTCTCTTCGTCAAACCTCCCATACCTAAGCTTATAAAATTGCATAGGGTCTTTGATCACTTGTTTATTTTGATGAGGTAGTTTTTTATGTACATGCCTAGATGGATATTTTATTGACTTGATGTACTTATCATGATGCATTTGACTTGAGATCCTTGGAGGGCATATTCATTGTCTTTGCAGGACCTAGTTGATGGATAGTTTTGGAAGAACAAGCCAAGCTTGGACTTCCTTGGGGCTTGAATCCCATAGGTTGGATACCATGGCCCATGCACTAAACGATGATACTAGCTATTGGAGGCCTAAGGAGACACCATGGAGGACCTAGCCCAGCCCTTTGTTAGCCCAAAAATCTCCTCTTGAGTCTAAAATGTCACTTTTAAGTAGGTTGACATTACCCTAGGGATATGGTTGTGGTGGTGCTGTTGTTGTTTCTTGACACTTGGAATCTTTGGATGGACATGAGTATATTGAAGATCATAGCACTTGAGGAGAAGGCCTTTGCAGGTCCAACATGTCATCTCCAAGCCCAACATCCTTCTCTTGATGCCAAAATGTCATCCTAGAAGAGGGATGATGTCACTTTAGGGTTTCTTATGTGCATTTTTAAAGTTAAATTTGAATTTTATAATGTAAAGGGGAAAAGTAAAGGTTGTTGACCCCTTACTTTGTGGTTTATCCTAAAATTAAGTGAAAAAATACTTTTAGAAGGATTTGTATAAATAAGAATCATTTCATTTCATTTTTATCGTAGCTCTCCCAATGTGAGAAGACTAGTGGCTGAAATTTGTGCCCTACTTGTGCAATTTGGTATGTCTCTCTTGTGCAAATGATTTTTAGTGAATTGTTTAGCTAAGGTGGTGTGCACCTCTTGGAGACTTCTTCTCTTGCTTATGAATGGTAATTTCTTGGTGAACTAGGGATTGTTCTTGCATCTCTCTTGGAATTAGTAAGGAAAATCTGAAATTGTTAGTCCTTCTTGATTGTTTCATGATTATTTTTGGTTGAAATCCTAGGAGGAGTATAAGTGCATACACCCTCCATTAAGATTCATCTCATTTTCTAGTTTACAATTCATTTATTGCAAGGTTGCTAGGAGGAGTACAAGTGTGTACACCCTCCTAGATATACCTTAGTTTAATTTGCATGCCCTAGGGAGTAAGAGGATTTGCACCCCTAGGGATTTTGTTAATCTAACTCATGCTTTTCAAGACTCCATTCACACAAATTTTGAAGGAACTAATATGAAGTTTGCATTGGAGAAATAAATTGTTTTCATTGGTAAATGTGATTTAGAGAGATATTGATATTGTTCAAGTTGGGATCTATTCTTGACGCTTTGAGGTTGCTAAGGCCTCTAGGGAGTCTAGGCTTGCTTAGTCTTCTTGGATATATAACCAAAAAAAAGATACAGTTATTAGGGTTGCAGCAAATTTCTCTCTTTTTATTTATAACTCACATTTCAACCGTCAAAATTTGCTGGCAAGCTGCCATAATAATCTACTAGTCTTAGTGCACTTTTTTGGGTGGTTTACTTGCTTGTTTTGTGGGTTGAAATTTTCTGTTTTAGCAATAGTTTTCTACAGACATAAGGCTGATAATATATATCTACAATACTTGTTTATAACAGCCTTATTTCATTGCTAAAGTCCTATACTTTCATACTTGAGTTACTCTAGTTATTGCTAGCTTATATATTGCATCATTTACCTGACTTTTAGCATTTTGTAGTAGATGTAATAATAATTTCCTTGCTGATATATATTTCTGTTGACTGATGCAAATAGGGACAACAAGATTAACTTACTTGTCCATTGGATTGTTTATCTTGTATCTCATCTTTTCTTGTGTCTCAGGCAGGTACAATCATCTTCTGTAGGTACTCAATTTCCTTGGAAACTATTAACCACTTCTGAGACTCTCTTCCAAGTCATATTCCACTTAGTAACTTGACATATATGGGAATCACTTCCATAGTCTCACTTTCCATATCATTCCCCCCTAGTGTCACTCGGGATTCCCCCCTTATGTTGGATTTTTACTTCACTAAAGTGAGGGGAGGGTTTATCTGAGGTGACAGTGGGTAAACTCTCCCACCGTTATCTCCATATTGTGGATTGGGTTGGGATTTTCCCAACCTACAGTTTGCGTGCTAACATTTTGGCGTTGTTTCCAGGGAGGATTTTGAATCTTGTTATGTGCCCTAATGAAACTATGGCAAGCTACCATCCCAAAGCCTTTACCCCTAGCTTCCATGAAAACTCCACTTGAAGGACGTTCCCCTTCCACCCTTGATGAGCTCTTGTTGAAGCCCATCTAGCGACTCCACCTTCCCAGAATCCACCCTCCCTCAAGACTTTTCCTCCTAAGGTTTACCGAAGAAGGATTCCTCTCAAGTCTCACGTTGTCAAAACCCTTTTCCAAGGTACCCTTCCCCTTACTCCAATGGATCACTCTTGGGAGACAGAGCTTAACAAACCCTTGAACATGGCCACCATTCACGGATACCCAAATACAATTCCAAAAGAGTCTCACAAATGGTTGCAAAAATTTCCAGGAAATAATGTGATAACTTTGACGATCATCTCTATGTCATGGGTAGAGACATGGAAAATGTAGAAGTGGAACATGAGGATGCAACAATGTAGCTACTAGCCTCATCATTGACCGAAGGTGCTCATATATGGTTAAGAGGACTTCATGATAATCACATAACATCTTATGAAGACTTTTTCAAGTTATTCAAGAACAGATGGACAACAAATAAAGACAACAAAATGCGTGTAGCTTAGTTCAATCAGATAAAGAAGAAGGAGAATGAGATAGTGAGTGAATTTGACAATAGGTTTTACATGTTGTATAGTCAAATCCCGACAGATCTACATCCTACATATGCAGTTATCCATATCCTTTATATGAATTCATTTGATGAGAAATTTCATTTCATCTTGAAGGACTATAAGCCCACCACCTTGGCTCAAGACAAAGAGTATAATGAAAAAATTGAAGAGAATATTCTTGACTCCATTTGACCCCTTTCAATATCCTCGTGCCAAGACTAAGCAAAGAAAAAATATTCCAGTAGCAATGATCTAGACCAAATTGCTCTCTTGAATCAGAAGATAGACTAGATGAGTACTCAGTTTGTCTAAGATCAGAATCATATCATGGGATGATTAACCACCTTGGAAAAAAATCATTCTGATTCCTGACCTTAGTTTTCTAGACAACAAAGAGATGCCACAGGGTGGAATCCAATGCCTCAACAAGAGGAAAAATCTCATGACACGTTGAACCTGGTTGGAATGGTCAACACAGAAGAGACATTGTGGTGTTCACCATGTCAAGAACCTCACCAAGAGGATGAATGTCCACGACGAGATGAAGAGTCTCCTGATAGTATGAAATTCATGATTATGATATGTAACTTCCAATAGGAAGAGGTCACATAGGAAAATATTGATGAGGCCAGAAGAAAGGGGGAAATATAAGGAATAATTTGGGTGTTAAACCAGTTGACAGATGATCAGAGGAAGGAATTGAGGAAGAGGGAATTTTTGAAATACACTAGAATAAATAAAGCTTCAGTTCCTCCATCACAACCTTCCACTCAACCTCATCGAGAATCAATCGCTCCTTTCCAATCTATAGAGAAGGTGGTCCCACCACTTCCACCTCCAGTACATGATTTTCTTCCAAATCCAACTCCAACAAAATATGAGATTCAATTGAACATAGACATTGCAACCATGGTTGGGAAGTTGAAGATGATGGTCCATGTAACAGAGATGTGAAAAATTCCTTCTATGAGGAGGGAAATCTTG
>JASDQU010502690.1:35825-56967 GCA_032191745.1 Picea mariana | reverse complement strand
TCCAAACCCTAGCCAAGAGATATCCAAGCCAAATACTGAAACTTGCTGCTGCTGCAGCTGCACCTGCAACCCTCCTCCAAACCTGCGCACCAGCTACACCTGCAGTGTGCAACAACTGGGAAAACTACAGTCCTGAGATGTGACAAATGAGAAACTGGCGCCCTGTATTTATAGTAATCCTGCCAGTTTACTGGGGCCGACTTCTCCTTCTGGGTAGGTGTCTGTTCAGTATATTATCATTAATTCTGGCCGAATTCTTCTCTTGGAGGCTAATAGCCTAATATAAATTATATTCTTGAGCCGACAAGGATTCTAGGGTTATTAGCCAATTCTTTAGGGTTTCTCTTGCTTCCCGGAGTCTTCTATTCTCGTCAGGTTCACATGTAGAGGTAAATGCCTCCCGCAGCTACCATAATATTAACAAGGGGTTCATGACATACAAAATATTATAGTATCTCATTTATGGGTTCCTTTGTAGAGGGTGTGTTGCACCTTCTTTTTCAATGAAACCTTTTTCCAATCCCTTTTATTGCCTTTTGTATTTTTAAGATTTTTCCAAGTTGAAGCCAAGGTGGGGCTTCTACCTAAGCATGAAAAAATTTTCCCACCTTGACTCTACCTTGGTCACATCATGCTTCCCCAAGTTGAATTCATGTGTGGGGCTTCTACCTAAGCATGAAAAACAATTCCCACACATGCTCCACCTTAGTTGGCATTTTGTATTAGTTATTTTTCAAGGGTCCCATCGGTTTCTTATGAGAGATATTTCATTGTCCTCGAGATCCTTGGGAAAGTATCTAGAAGGTTCATGATTGGATTTTATATTTTTCCATATACAAGCCTCTGGGCCTTCAACCCCTTCTTCCCATGAAATGGGGGAGAATCCCTTCTTGGGTCAGTATACCCAAAAATCCCAAAAGGTAAGGAGATGAGGGGATGAAGTATGGAAAGTGACAAGTATAGTCATTAATGGCATGCTGAATCATCAATAAGACCTACCAACAACAAGCCTATCCCTAATGGTGACCCATTTACTAGGGCGCAATTTCAACCACCAAAGTGAAACAGGGTAAAGCACATAATTTCAAAGCAAGCATTACATAATCAAAAGCAGTTTTAAATTCAACAAACTCAAATGCCTCAAATCTTGAAATGACACTCACCATAATACCTGGGTTGTACCTCATGGAGCAATACCTGGTGTCTTCCGGAAGCCATTTGATATGATGGATATCCTCATGATGAACTTGGAATTATGGTGGAGAGGTGGGTCGATGTGTGTGCAAATGGACATTGTTGGTCAAGCTGTCTCTCGGTACTCCATGTCTGCAACCTGAGGGCCTTGAGACATCATCTCCTTAGTTATCCCTAGGAACTGGGGATAAAAAGGCTTGCAAATATTGTAGTGGCTGGTGATATGTGTGGATAATGGTTTCCTTTTCCATCATATAGTGCTTCCAATTCTTAACATCTTGAACCACGACATAGAGTTTCTTATCAGATATAGGGTAGTTTAAAGCTCCCTCGTGAAACATCTCAAAATGATGGAAAAATGGCTTACCTCCTTGCATCAAAATTGTTCCCATAGCATACCCACTTGCATCTGTCTCCACTTCAAATATCTTCTTCAAGTTAGGAAATGCAATAACTGATGCTCAATTGATCTTTCATTTTATCTCATCTAAAGCTTTCTACTAATTCTTTCCCCACTAGAAACTATTACCGCTCATCGTTATGGCATAGAGTGATGAAACTACCAATAAAAAGGATTCTATGAACTTCCATAGGTACTGTGATGCCCCAAAAAATCTCTTAACTTCGGTGGAATTAGTAGAAACTTACCATTTTTTGATGGCCTCCATATTTGTAGTATATATCTTCTACTCCCCTCGACTGGTCACATGCCCCAAATACAAGAATGATTATTGAGCAAACTCACATTTCTTTAGGTTAGCCAACAATTGGTGATTTTTCAGAGTCTCTAGCACGTACATGAGATGTGATATGTGCTCCTCCAAGGTAGATCTATAAACAAATATATCATCCAAATACACTATAACAAATGAATCTAAATATGCACACAATACATCATTCATCAATCTCATAAATGTAGATGGTGCATTACATAAACCAAATGGCATGACAAACCATTCATACAATCCTTTCCTTATCTTGAAGGTGGTCTTCCAAGTGTCTTTTTCTTGGTGATATCCTGATTTGAGATCCAACTTGGTGAAGTATTTGGCATGCTACAACTGGTCTAACAAATAATTGATCCTAGGCAAAGGGTACCGATTCTTGAGTGTAATATTGTTCAAAGGTATATAATCGATACAAATCCACTAAGTCCCATTATTGTTGGGTATGATGATGATAGGTTACCCACAAGGTGAGGTGCTTGGTTGAATTACTCCCTGCTCTAGCAACTGCCACAACTATTTATTCACTTCATATGCTTCTGGAACATACTATATATACAACCCAATATTTGGTAATGTGATTCAAGCAACAAATGTGTCTCATGCTCCACTTCCCTTTTATGTGGTATTCCTTTAGGATCCTAGAAAAATCCTATGTTTGCCTACAACAACTCCTCCAACTGCTTTTTTCTATTTTTTATTACATCCTTCCAGGGATGCCTTTACTCTTACTGATTCATCTCCTGATTGATTCTCTCATAAGAAAAGAAAAACATACTTGTTACTTGAACTAATCAAGTTTTTGGCTTGGTTGGAACTTACCAATGCGATAATTGATTTACCTTTATGTGCATTTATGATGAAAGACTTCCCATACTTGATAAGGAGGTATTGGTTTTCTCTTTGCATGAATATCACATTCCTCATATACATGTAATGGATTCCAAACACTACAACACACACGTCAAGGGGTACTACATCTAACTCCGCTTCATCAATAAAATATGAACTTACAACAAATTTGATCTTGCATTTTTTCTTGAACATGATATCTGCATCCTTTTTTACCCACCCTGATGGATATGGGCTAGGATGATCATGAATCTCCAACCCAAGCTTGTTGAATAGATTGACTACTATGAGATTGGCCTATGAACTAGAATCTAATAGAGCATCTACCTTGGTATTCTTGACCTAGATCTTGATATGGAATAGTTTTTTCATCTCCTTCTCTTCCTTATGATGAAGGCTACTTAGATTCACCTCCTTCCACACTAAAGTGCAAATAACTTTCTCATCGACATTTGAGCTTCTCTCTACATGATTGCTTGAATCCCTAGTTACACGATTCTTCTTCTTGGCATCCTTCTTATGATTCTTAGGATTCAACTTTGGATGTAGTTTCTAACACTTTTATTCAGTGTGGCCATTGATATTGCAATGGTTATAATGGTTACTTGGATCCTTGCATTGATGTGTAGTGGTTGTTTTCTTCTTGTCTTTCCATTTCCACTTCTTATTTCCCACCTTGTAATCATCTTGGTTCTCTTTTTGTTTGGAACCACTTGGTTGTCCTTTATTGTGGCCTATATTTTCCAGACACTATGCTTGCACACATGCCTCATCAACTATCTTGGGATTGAAGAGCATCACTTGCCTTCGCAGGTGATTGTGGAGACCCCCCAAATACACACATCTAGGTTCTTGAGAGAGATACACAACATGATAGTCATATTTTTGAATTTGTTGTTAATGTCAATGGATCCATTGGTCCTCTACATACCCTATAGGATATAATTGGGACTTAGTGAGGGTTTTGAAATTCTCCCACTTAGTTACTAGCAGATCATCCTCCACCCTGAGTGTCTCTATGTGGCTTTCCCACCAAGTTAATGCATGGCCCTCTAATTTCAATCGGGAAACAAAATATTTTTCTCATCATCTATATTATGAAAATTGAAATAAAACTCTAATTGTTGAAACCAATGATTCAAATTTAATGCATCGATATCACCTTGGTGTTGGAGCCGCCTTTTTCATTTTGTTCAAATCTATTTTAAAGGTCAAATGTCAATTCTTAAGTTCTTTTTCGCTTCGTGACATTCACCTACTGAAAATCTCAGCAGTCTCGACATGCGAAATAACGGGAGATGTGATGTTTCATAAGTTACCACTTTTATCGTTGAACGAAGGTGGTTTCTCTTCGTATCTCGGAATATATCTCTTCAGGAGTTACAAGTCACAAGATTTACAAACCCCGATGTGTGAGGTCGCGAAAAGTTTCGAAATCTTACCTCAGGTGAAAGCTAAGAGTGGGACCATGTAAACCCCAGTCAAATGTTGTCGGGATTTCACGTCTTGACGTTCTCTCCCTCCTAAAACATTACCGCTAAAACTCTGAAACACGAAGCCATGAAACTTTTACCTAAGTAACCCAGGCTAGAGTCAAGGTTCATTAGTTTTGACCATGATTAAGTTCTTGGGATTTCTCGACTCGAATTACATTCCTCCCAGAAACAATACCTTTGAAGTTCCAAGTCGCGAAGTCGCGATATAAATTAAAGCGTAATCAATTAAAACACTTAATCCTAGTTACGTCCTTGCTTAATTAAGTATAATCATTGCAATCTCAGGTTTTATAGGGTTGAAAGGTTAGAGTTGAAAGTCCCGATACAACAAACGCGGAAATGATTGATTTAAATCCTAATTAAGGAAGTCAAGCCAACCATAATCAATGTTTAATGCAAATGATAATAACACACTGTTTACGAGGTAATTTCAAATGTTCCTTGCACCAACTTGTCCCACGAACCGTCGAATTTTATGGAATTAATTGAAAATAAGGTGAAACGACAAAGTAAGGATATGATTTTTATTGCCAAAATCTCTATCTAAATATGATTGGACCGTTCTGTTCGAAAGGACATCGATGTGTTAAATGTTCAAAGATATAGATCTTTTTCTTCCTATGTTATTCATAAAGTTTGTTTCTATCCTGCATAGAGAAGTTTTTCTCAGTAATCTAACTTCTATATGTATACGCATTTTTATTGCAGAAGAGCTAAGTTACAATCCCCTGTCATGGCCCCGTGAAAAGAATCCAAGGCAAGCATTGAGGTTTCAGGACAAGGTTCTGATAATGTTTCGGATACTTCACCTCGAAGCGTTGATTCCGTGCGAACCTGGTCATACATCTTAGAGGTTTTGCAATCAGATGTGGTGAACTGTTCGGACGATTCCAGTGACAACGAGAAAGATAACATGACTACCAAATACAAGATCGTTGTCCAGGCAGATATGCACAAAGTAGCGGCCAGGCCACGCCTTCTGCCTTACTATGACATGATTTGATGGGCGCTAGATCATGTAGGCATCCCTACTAGAACCATCATCAATGAGCAGAAGGTCATTGTTGGGACCTTTAGACTAGAAAACTTATAGGTGATGTACAAATTACCACCCATATCAGACTTCACATACAGTGCAGAGTTTCTAGATGGTTTTAAACAGAAGGAATGCGAGCAATACGCGAAAAGTTTATCTGATTTGATTAAGGATTGGGTCTCACACCCAGTGAAGTTCAGGGTAGACAACAATGTAATTTATTCCATATCTTCTTTGGAACCACAGTTCAAATACGTGGCGATGATGACCTGTAGACTGTACAGGAGGGAAGACACCACACATTTTTTCCTCCAATGGGGTTCCCTTGATATACTCAGTAGAAAAAGGCTCTTCTTTCGACTGGGCCAAAATGTTGTCCGATAGTCTGACCAATCGGATTATAGAATATCAGACGCAGAAAAAGAGCAGGAAAGCTACTTCATTTTTTATGTCCGCGTACCTCATGGACGCAGTATGTTCCATGATGCCTTTTCCTTTGATGAATTGGAGCTAGGCTCCATCGGATGCTGAGACAGTCCATGTATACCATTCTAAGCTTTAGGAGGACAAGGCTTCAGATTTCGTATACAAAATCTTCAACTGGGTAATGGTACCGATGCATGTTGCCATCTTTGGTAATCCGCCACCCAGGATATCATATAGCATCACGGAAAATTTAAGCAGAGTGGTCGATTGGTATGTGGAGAAAGAATTTTCATACATCAGGGTTTTCGGTGCTTTCGTCCCTCTGCATGCTTTACCCTTGCTTATACCCGACAGGTTGGCTTGTCGTGAGATCGCTAGGCAAATCGTAATCAGTGGTATAAGTAAAGAACTGAAAGGGTTTTCAAAAAAGGAATGGCCACCTTTTCCTGTTCATTTAAACACCTATTCATTATTAGACTTCAGGCATGCAAAGGCCGAGGAAGCATCCCTAGAAGATATAAATTTGGTTCATATCGAATTCAAGAAATATGATCCACACAGGGTCGTGAGTAATCATTTAGCTATCTATGACCTTAAAAGATTTGAGCACGAGAATTCGCCTCATAATGATATTTTCCGAGGCGCAAAATCTTATGATGAATTTTTGGCTTGAATTCAAGCCCTGTCGCCCGAAGAGAGGGCCGACGTTGTCAGATTCCAAGAGCATAGGTGGAGTTTCCTTCCTCCAGTATTACGTGGTGAAGATCCGACGATAGCAGAGGAGCAACAAACAGAAGTCGGAGGCTCTAAAGGTTTGGCGCCCGATCAAGAAGGACAATAAGATAAAGAAGAGCAAGTTGGGGGCCCGAAACAGGAAGCCAAGGCTTTCGGTCCTCCAAGAGAGTCAACTCTGGTCATTACTACCAAGAAATCTTCTAAACAGGTAGGCAATCCCATCGCCTCCATTACCCCCCTACAGTCTGCAAAGGAAATCCTGGATGCAAGTTGGATTTTGGGTGAAAAATTAACACCGATATCAGTAGAAGAGCTACCTTCGAATCAATTCTTCTTCGATAAGAAGAGGAAAGAGGTTGTGAGACAAGAACTCTACCAAGAGGCAGGTGTTGTCTCTAAGAAATTTAAAGTTTTAACTGATGGGAAAAATATGAAGAAAGTAGAATTTGCGACGCAAATAGCAGGAACATTGGGTGCTTTTTCCACGACAAACCAATATTCAGTCGAGACCCTAAAAGATTTGATCAAAACACTAGAGGATAAACTAGCCACAACAGAGGCTGCTGCTAAAGATCAGGTAAGTGCGACTTTAGAGAAAGAAAGAACATAAGATCAAAAAGAAATCAAGCAGCTTAAAGTTGATCTTGAACAGACACAGTTGAAGGTTCAGACGAGTCAGACTTAGATAAGCCAGCAGGGAGAATTGATAGACCATCTTCGGGCCAAACTAGAATTTGTCGAAGGCCAGGTAATCGATATCGGGATATTTCAATCCCAGGAAATAGAGATTAGAAAAAGGTTATTGGTGACACAACAGGGCCTTCTTATTAAAGTAGAAACAATTCCAAGCAGCTTCCAACTCATTGATCAGGTGTTGGAAAAACTCTCTCTTAAAGAAAGGGATGTCGGAGCAGCTCGGGTGGCTTTCCAGGAGGCTATTATAGCCACAATGAGAAGGGAAGCAAGAAATAGTTCTAGTTTTCCCATTACAAAGAAGACCAGGGGTAATATCTTGTTGAAAGAATGGGAGCGACATATATCCGAAGGCAAACAACAAGCTACGAAGCTAAGGAAATCTTATGAAGAAATTTTCGGCTTGTTAAGTGAGATTTATTTGGGTTCCAATGGTGAAAGTGGCATGGAGATACTGCGTAAGATAAATACAACTAAATATATGCTTAATATCAAGGAAAAGGAAGAAAGAGAATTAGCTGAAATATCACAAATAGCTCAAACAGACATAGTGAACATAGACAAATGGCTAATTAAACTGAGTATACTGTTATGCTCTATCAATTCCAAAGATCAACGGGTGGAAGGAAAGTTGCCGCTATTGATGAAATACTGCTATATTTTTTAGGCAAATAATCAAGCAGAGCCATCTAAATTGATATCACAGCTGGTGGAGAAGTGGGTTATTTGCAAGGAGCATGCGAAGAGGCAGGTTTCGGGTACCAGATGAAAACAAAGATAAAGAAATGAAACGTTTCGACTCCTTTTGATTGTAACCGAAAACCTGTGGAACTATTGAGATTCCAGCACGTAAAATTTGTATAAATATACATTTTGAAGAAAGAAAAAAGGCTGGAACTTTTTGATTAATTGTAATAGAGAATGTCTCTTTTCGAGACTTAATACAAAGCAATCTGAAGATTCCTAATTCCGTCACTACTGTGTTGTGAGTTTGTTCTCTCTGTTATTTCATATTCGTTCTTATTTCACTTATATATTTCTGATGAATGTTGCATTGCAATTTATTAAAACTTCTACTGCAGTAATTAATATTTAGCTATCTATTGTTTACAATTTTTCCTCTGTATCGGCTACTAGAAGGTACAAGAACTGTAAATCTTTAGGTTGTCATATTTTATGCTTCATTGGACCATTTCTTATCTTATTTCCTTCTTCTGCTTACAGAGTAGGATTCTCCCTCGATAGGAGCCTTATTCTATAGACAATTTAATGTTTTTCCCATAATTCACACACCTTTTATTTAAGATATAATGCAGTTACGGAAAAAGTCCTTTGGTTTGAAATTTTCTTTTAATATTGATTTCTAAAGTTCTCTTTTATAAAATCAAATTGAAACAACATAAAAACTTTCGGAGTTCTTTAAATTTTTGTGTTCCTCTATGACTGTCCCTGTTGTAAGACAACCCAATATTGAACCGGGCTTGATAGATCAAATCCATATCTCTTTAAATCTCTTTGATACCATACTTAAAACGGCTAACACCCGCGTAGAACTTGAACGTCCATGGGCTACAATTGAAAGGGATATAAACATCCAGGAACAGTTGGAAGCCAGGCAACGACAACCTAGAAATCAACCCTAGCTTCCTTTCTCGAAGGTATACCCTCCTCCTTTTCACATCTTATTAACTTTTGGATGCCTAGACACTGTACTTTTTAAATCCTTAAGTACAGACTTTGGAACAACATCTTTTTGTCGCCATTGCTGGGGACGAAGTTACGAATCCTTTTCCCTGGGAAGAACAACATATTTTCAAGTTTCACCCTTTGATAGTGAACAAAGAGTGAGCACTTTCTAAAGGATTTTCTTATCTTTCACTTGGCGACTCTACGTATAAGTAAGCTGACATCCAGTTGAAGAAATACTAGACAAAACCCAGAGAACAAGTAGACCACGCCTGTTTCAGATCTCGAAAAAATACTAAAAGCTAGAGGTTCTCTTAAGCAGACTACTGCAGTCTATCAGCTTAAAAACCCGCAACCCAAGACCAAAAGTGCTTGTGAACCTTCAACTTCGCATAGCACACCTCCCGAAACCACTAATTCTTTTTTATTCATCTTTGTGGTTAAAAGTGAAATCCTTACGAAAACCTCTGTTGGACTCAAAGGTAAAATCCCGACAGTAAATTTATTAGCAATTGATATCCCGCCGACTCTCCTTTTAGACTTCCCGACATCACCAAGTCTCGAAGATTATACTATATACTCAAATCTCACACCCGCGGGATCCCTTGATTAAGCCTCCTGCAAGTCTGAAGAGACAAGTCCTCGCGTCTTCGATCACCCGTCTTTGGCCTTCCCGTCTCACGAAGAAGTTAAAGATTCGCTTTTAGTGTTCCAAAACCATCTGTACAATACACTGTTTCCTTATCCAGTAGTACCAATGGAAGCCGCCAGAGGAGGAGGTGGAGGGATTTTCGGAGGTGGAGGAGTTTTAGGAGGTGGTGGGGATCCAAGAGGAGAAGGAGGCCAAGGGCCTCTCCCTCCTCCCAGAGTTTTTTCTAAAGTGGCTGCAAGATATGCGCCTTTGGTTCTTTCTATCCCTCTTCATGACCTTCCCGAAAATTATATAAAAAACTTACCTACATTTACAAGAGAAGGAGACTTGACCGTAGCCAAACATATAAACTTTTTCGATCAATTCACAGATATCCTAGGTCTCAAACATGAAGACGTGTATTCGAGGATTTTTGTCCAAACTTTTGAATGACAGGTATGAACCTGGTTTCGAAGCCTACCTGCAGGGTCTATTCTATCTTACAATGCCTTAGAAGATGCCTTTCTTAGACAATGGGGTGAAAGAAAAGACCACTTATATTATCTAACCGAGTTCGGATCTTTAAAGAAAATGAATTCAGAAACAATGATGGAATTTATCCAAATATTTAATAAAATGTATAATAAGATCCTAGCCGAAGTCAAACCCTTCCAACCTGTAGCCAAAGTAACCTTCGCAGGAGCTTTCGAACCTGACTTCGCTCTTCTCTTAAGAGAAAGGTGGGGGGCTACCTTAACCTGAATGCAGGATGATGTTGTAGAAATTGAATCTAACATGATAGCCTCTGGTAAGTTGAAAGCTAGGATAGAAACGAGGAACAAAGAAACCAAATGTTTTAGGGAACAAGTGGGACCCTCAGGATCTAATAGATCTACAGACGACAAAATGGATGATATGGCTAGGGTAATTAAAGAATTGTCGAATAAGATTTCCCGAATGGAGCTAGACCAATCCAAGAGTGATCCTTTTGTTAAAAGATAATTCAGAAGAAACCCCAACCCTCAAAGTCAACAAAGGCAGGTTAAAAATGAATATCAGAAAATCCAAACCCCTTTAAAAAATGAAAATTTTATAGGAGGAAATGACCTGGAAGATTTCGAGGGACTTGAGGAAGACGTGACAAATTTGGGTGATCACTGCACTCAACCTTATATAACTAAATAAGATTATGAGAAGTATTTAAGATCACAACAACCCCCAGATGCAGATGATGACATAAGTAACACAGATGTCTCAGACCATCAAGAAGTAACTGATTCAATAATGGCTGAAGTCCAACCTAGGTATAACCTGAGGTCTAAAAACAAGTCCATGTTGATTTCTCAACCTAGGAAAATTCTCCCTAGAGGTGAAGTATATGTACCCACCCCAAAGGAGACCGAAACATCTAAAGGGACTGACTTATTGGATCCAAAGATGAAAGAGGTTGAGACCCAAACAAAGGAGATTAAGATGGCCGATACACAAACACCGGTAAGAAATCTCATGAGTAATAAGTCAGCACAGACAAATAAGTTAGAGAAAAAAGAGCTCGAGGTTTTAACCAGGGAAACGGAAAAAGATGGTAGTGGTTTTAGTGTCGAAAATGAAACAAATAGGATCAAAATACCGATTCCACTGGTTGAATTAGCAAAAAACCCTTCATATCGAAAACAGATAACCAAGGTGATAGGTTGTTCAAATCAAGAAAGTCAATCAGATGAAATAAATTTGGAAGATGACAAACCAAATATCACTTTCAGTCCACATTTTGAGGGCGCCAGAGACATCGTTGCCCCTTTCTATATCACCCTAAATGTGCATGATTGACTGCTGCATAACTGCATGCTAGATTCTGGAGCTTCACATAATGTGATGCCCAAATCTATTATGGATAGACTAGGCCTCGAGATCACCCGACCTTACAGAGATCTCTACTCTTTTGATTCAAGAAGAGTCAAGTGCTTAGGCATGATAAAATATTTAGTAGTCACCCTTGCACAGGTCCCAGTCAAAAGTGTTTTGATGGATGTAGTTATTGTTGATATCCCCCCAAAATATGGATTACTGTTATCAAGGTCGTGGGGAGCCAAACTTGGGGGATACCTCCAACTGGACATGACTTATACCACAATTCCTGTATTTGGTGGGCAACTTACTAGGTTATACAGAGAAACGAGGTTAGCCTATACCATGAGCGATCCTCAGAATCCTAACAATTTTTCTGTTTACATTGCTGATCAAGATCTAGGAAATTGTATTTTGTCTTTTGATGATGGTATAGATAGTTGCACAGAATAAAACTATATAGAAGAGAAATATTCTGAAAATATGCATAGTACAGGGATCTGGAAAATGTTTTTTGATGGTGCTCTGTCAAGTGAAGGAGCCGATGCAGGAGTACTTTTTGTGGCACCTGAAAATAGATTTTTCGTCCCTTTCTCTTACAGAATTCAATGGGATATAGACTACACTAACAATGTATGTGAATATGAAGCCTTGGTATTAGGATTGGAAGCTGCCAAGAAACTGAACATAAAGAACCTGGAAGTATATGGAGACGCTGAGTTGATAGACCCAAGATTGAGAGTGTATAGAAATTGTGCATGGGATCTAATGGAGAATTTCTTCTCGTCTGTAAATATTCACATCATCCCACACACCAAAAATTTGTAGGCTGATTCGTTAGCCAAGGAAGCCTCGACGTTCACTCCCCCCACAACTTTTAAATTAAAATATCATATAGAGGTAAGGCACAGACCATCCATCCCGAACAACATACAACATTGGCAAGTTTTCGAGGATGACGAACAGATCAGAAAGTTCCTCGAAGCAGTGGGTGACTTTTCTGAAACTCACATTGATCAAGAGAATCAAAATGACCATATGTGGATCATGCAAGAAGGAGAAGACCCTCAGGAGTTCCGAGAAAAAATTGCCAACCATTGCATGTTAGTTTTAAAAAATAATCAGATTCCGAAGGGGATAATCCCCCTGGAGAAACTTTTCGATCAAAATGACATGCCTTTAAAATATACTCTTCAACCCCAACCAGAAGAGGTCGAATATTGCAATATAGGGACGAAAGAAGAACCCGGGATGGTGAAAATATCAAAATATCTTCCTCCTGAGGTGAAAAATAAGTATAAAGATTTGCTTGCACGATATAAAGATGTTTTCGCTTGGTCTTACGAAGAGCTTAGGAATTATGACACTACCATGATCGAACACAAGATATCTCTGAAGCCTGGTATCAAACCCTTTAGGAAAAATCTTAGAAAAATCAACCCTATTTTATTACCCGTAGTTGAAAGAGAAGTCAAGAAGCTTTTAGATGCAAAAATAATAGTACCATTGAGATACTCTGATTAGGTGGAAAACTTGGTTCCAGTTAGAAAAAAGAGTGGAGAGATTAGACTGTGTGTTGATTTCATAAATTTAAATAAATCTTCCCTAAAAGACAACTATCCTTTACCTAAAATGGTTCATGTCTTAGAAAAGGTAGTCGAAGCAAATAGGATGTCTATGATCGACGGTTTCTCTAGGTACAATCAAATTGCTGTAAACGAACAAGATAAAGAAAAAATAGATTTCACTACACCCTGGGGTACATTCATGTATGATAAAATGCCTTTTGGTCTAATGAATGCAAGTGCGACTTTCCAACGTGCTATGGATATTGCTTTCGTCAGTGAAAAAGACAAGTTTGTAGTTATCTACCTCGACGATTTAACTGTTTTTTCTAATTCTGATGAAGATCATTTAATACATCTCAAACAAACTTTCAAAAAATGCCGCAAGTTTGGTATGTCTTTAAACCCTAAAAAGTCTCACTTCGCCATGCGAGAAGGTAAACTCTTGGGCCATATTGTGTCCCGAGACGGAATTAAAATTGACCCCAACAGGGTTCAATCTATAGACACAATAAATATTCATAGAAATGTAAAGGAAATCTAGTCATTCTTAGGAAAGATAAAAATTTTGAGAATATTTATTCCAAACTTCGCTGAAATTGTAAAATTAATCATAGGTATGTTAAAGAAAAATAACGAGGTAAAATGGACATCAGAGGTCAAAGAATCATTTGCACGTATCAAGAGGGTTATAAGTGAGGCACCTGTACTAGCAAGCCCCAACTATCTAAAGGATTTTCTCATGTTCTCATCCGCTTCCGAGCACATTATTGCCGCAGTGCTCCTCCAGAAAAATGAGGAGGGTTTCAAACAACCGATAGCCTTTTTCAGCAAAATTCTCAGAGACGCAGAACTAAAATACGATATAATGGAAAAACAAGCATATGCTATGGTAAAGGCATTGAAGGCTTTTAGGACTTATGTATTGCATTCCAAGATAATCGCGTATGTACCTACTAGCTCTGTAAAAGACATTTTAGTGCAGCCTGATAGTGATGGCAGAAGGAGACGGTGGCTCACAAAAATTCAAGAATTTGATCTAGAAATAAAGTCGACGAAGCTGATAAAGGGTCAAGGTTTGGCTAAACTCTTAACTGAATCCAATTACAGAGCCCTCGACATAAATAGCATACAGGGATGTGGACTAGAGGAAGATATGAACGAGATCTACGAGCAAACAAGTGAAGTCAGGATTGAACAAAAGTTTACATCCTCTGACTGGTACAAAAACATAGTATCCTACCTACTGACTTTGAACTGCCCAAGTAAATTATCTCCATCCAAAGCTAGAACGCTAAAACTACATGTTGTCAAATACTGTATATCTGAGGGTAAATTGTTTTGGAAGGACCCACTTGGCTTTCTGTTTGTCTGTTTGGTTGAACCTGAAACAGAGAAGGTCATAAGTGAATTCCACGAAGCAGTGTGTGGAGGACATCATGCTTGGAGAGCGACAACTTATAAAATCTTGAGGGCAGGGTATTATTGGCCTAAAATTTTCTCGGATGTAAACACCAAAGTCAGGGCTTGCGACCCTTGCCAACTATTCACAGGCAAGCATAAACTCCCAGCATTACCTTCAGTTCCATTCAAAACAGAGGCTCCTTTTTAGCAGTGGGGACTGGATTTTATAGGCGAAATTAACCCCCATTCCAGTGCTCAACACAAATGGATCCTAACCGCCACATATTACTTTACTAAATGGGTAGAGGTTATTCCTACCAGGAGGGCTACAGATTCGGTGGTAATAGATTTCCTAGAAGAAAATATTTTATCTAGATTCGGCTACCCCTGAAAGATAGTAACAGATAATGCTAAGGATTTTAAATCTATGGCTATGATCAGTTTTTACCAGAAGTACAATATTGTACTCAACCATTCTACGGAATATTATCCCCAAGGGAATAGACTGGCCGAATATTCGAACAAGAGTTTAATAAACATAATTAAGAAAGTGTTGAACGAGAACAAGAGATCTCGGCATATACATTTAAAATACGCACTATGGGCAAATGGGATTGGCAAAAAAAAATCCATCGATATTTCTCCTTTCCAGATGGTATACGGGACTAACGTGGTATTACCTATAAACTTGGCACTTCCCGTGATGAAACTATGGCAAGATGAGAAACGAGAACCAAACCACGTCACAAGGAGAATAAATCAGCTGATCGAATTACAACAACATAGGGTCGAGGTGGACGAAAGATTGAAAAAATATCAAGACGACATGAAAACGTTATTTGACCGTAAGACAAAAGATAGAGAGTTTCTTCCAAGAGATTTGGTCTTAAGATGGGATGCTAGGAAGGAAGATTTGGCGAAACACGGTAAATTCAATCATATTTGGTCTGGACCATTTAGAGTCGCAACTTTCGAAGGAAAAAAATCATTTTTATTAGAAAATCTGGATGGTAAAATATTCAACGCCCCTATCAACGGGCGTTATCTAAAACACTACATGACATAATTAGTTCTCCGAGGTTTTCCATTGTATATACCCGTCTGTATTTGCTTTCTATTTCATGATTACCTTGAGGGAAGTTTTCAATTTTATTTTTTAGGTCAATATAAATAGAGATACATGATTTTCAAATACATTTAATTTTTTTTAAAGGACACTCTTTGTGTTTATAGGATTTCGGTTTGCAAACTAAAAGAACGAATGGAGAAAATAGAAGGTCATGTATCGGAGATTTACATTCACCAAAAATAGGTGACAGAAAAGGTTTTCATTTATTTTAAAAATGGTAAGGTAAAGGTACGAACTCCTGAAAATTTTGTCCCTTAAGAAAGCAAAGATCTCCAAAATATCATAAAAATCCCATAAATCTAATGTTTTTACTCAATTGATTATTAAAAAGTACAGTTACTCGCTCTGCATCCAAATATTTTTTACTTAAAACACAATCAGGTGGTAGTAAAACAAACAGAAAGTGAAACATCTCTCGGGAAGGGCTTTCAAAAAATAGTTTTAATTTTCGGCTCCTGCCCCTCAGCATACAAGCATCTATCCATCACCTTTCTTTCGGTCTTCAGATTTGTCTTCTTGAAAATGCCAGATGTCTTTTCGGATTTATATACATAGGGAGAAGAGATTATGTGTAAACTTTGAAAGCTGTAAGCATGTTTTGGGAAGAAGGCTAGTCTTCATAGCTCCTTGGTCTCTTACTAAACAAGTTATGCGTAGGTAGATCCTGACTTTTCTATGGTTTTCAACAGTTTCGAAGGGTTAAGGCTTACTCGAAGGAAAACCCCAAGAAAATGTTTCCCCCTTTTTTTTTTCTCCCTGCGGACCAAGGTGTTGTGAAAGTCAAAGGAAGGTTGGCACCGAGTAATTAAATCAAGTTGACAGACCTACATTACAAAATATTATGCAGATATCACCCCTCATACAATTTGATTGCCCCCGCTTCGTATTCTAAAAAGAAAATTATAAGACAGATGATGAAAGGAAAGTTATATCTAATTGTACATCTAGTCTGAAGAGATGATGAAAGGAAATTCAGAAATGATTTCCCTCATCTCAACATTTGAATGCATAAATACATTTCGAAGGTGTGAAAGGAAATTCAGCAAGAAGGGGCAGATAACTTCACCGGGGTATTGAACAGGCCCGCTGGCAGTGAAGCAATGTCTGAGATATCTATAAGGCTGTTATACATGAATTTCACTCGGCTCTGGTGATCAACTTTCTCAAGACGGGATCCACATCCTGAGTCCAGACGAGACTCCCTGATTAAAAAATGAAAATAAATTTCGTTGGGTGTAAGCTAAAAACCGCAAGATCTGTTGAATTTTTTAGAACTGTTTTGATTTGTCCTAATGCAGACCTAAACTCAGTAAAGAGAAAGAGAAATTTGCTAAAGGCATTGTAGCTGAGTGAGAAATATATTTGAGTATTGAAGCCTTACAACAGTAAAGACAAAAATATTTTCCTCCCTCTGTTTATCTTTTCCCTAAAGCAAGTTTCACAGAAGTGAAACCAGTGACTCCATTTACCCAATACAGGCATGTGGTCTACTGTTCTTCCCGCCTCACAGGGAAACAAGATCCCTAGTTGGAGCCTATGTTGGAGCCGCCTTTTTCATTTTGTTCAAATCTATTTTAAAGGTCAAATGTCGATTCTTAAGTTATTTTTCGCTTCGTGACATTCAACTACTGAAAATCTCAACAGTCTCGACATGCAAAATAGCGGGAGATACAAGTCACAAGTTATTTTTTTGCTCTTCGTATCTTAGAATATCGCTCTTCGGGAGTTACAAGTCACAAGATTTACAAACCCTAATGTGCAAGGTCGCAAAAAGTTTCAAAATCTTACCTCAGGTGAAAGCTAAGAGTGGGACCATGTAAACCCCAGTCAAATGCTGTTGGGATTTTGCATCTCGACGTTCTCTCCCTCCTAAAACATTACCGCTAAAACTCTGAAACACGAAGCCACAAAACTTTTACCTAAGTAACCCAGGTTAGAGTCAAGGTTGATTAGTTTTGACCATGATTAAGTTCTCGGGATTTCGCGACTCAACTTACATTCCTCCCGAAAAAAATACCTTTTAAGTTCTGTGCCATGAAGTCACGATATAAATTAAAGCGTAATCAATTAAAACACTTAATCCTAGTTACGTCCTTACTTAATTAAGTATAATCATCATAATCGCGGGTTTTAGAGGGTCGAAAGGTTAGAGTTGAAAGTCCCGATATGGCGAATGCCGAAATGATTGATTTAAATCCTGATTAAGGAAGTCAAGCCAACCATAATCAATGTTTAATGCAAATGATAATAACATGTTGTTTACGAGGTAATTTCAAATGTTCATTGCGCCAGCTTGTCCCACGAACCATCAAATTTTATGGCATTAATTGAAAATAAGGCGAAACGACAAAGTAAGGATATGATTTTTATTGCCAAAATATCTATCTAAATATAATTGGACCATTCTATTTGAAAGGACATCGATGTGTTAAATGTTCAAAGATATAGATCTTTTGCTTCCTATGTTATTCATAAAGTTCATTTCTATCCTGCACAGAGAAGTTTTTCTCAGTAAGCTAACTTCTATATGTATACGCATTTTTATTGCAGAAGAGCTAAGTTACAATCCCCTATCATGGCCCCGCGAAAAGCATCCAAGGCAAGCACTAAGGTTTCAGGACAAGGTTCTGATAATGTTTCAGATACTTCATCTTGGAGCATTGATTCCGTGCGAACCTGGTCATACGTCTCAGAGGTTTTGCAATAAGATGTGGTGAATTGTTCGAACAATTCTAGTGACAACGAAAAAGACAACATGACTACCAAATACAAGAACGTTGTCCAAGCATATATGCACAAAGTAGCAGCCAGTCCACGCCTTCTGCCTTATTATGACATGATCTGATGGGTGCTAGATCATGTAGACATCCCTACCAGAACCATCATCAACGGGCAGAAGGTCATTGTTGGGACCTTTAGACAAGAAAACTTACAGGCGATGTACAAATTACCACCCACGTCAGACTTCACATACAATGTAGTGTTTCTAGATGTTTTTAAACAGAAGGAATGTGAGCAATACATGAAAAGTTTATCTGATTTGATTAAGTATTGGGTCTCACACCCAGCGAAGTTCAGGGCAAACAACAATGGAATTTATTCCATATCTTCTTTGGAACCACAGTTCAAATATGTGGCAATGATGACCTGTAGACTGTATGGGAGGGAAGACACCACACATTTTTTCCTCCAATGCGTGCCCTTGATATACTCAGTAGCAGAAGGCTCTTCTTTCGACTGGGCCAAAATGTTGTCTGATGGTCTGACCAATCGGATTACAGAATATCGGATGTAGAAAGAGAGCGGGAAAGCTACTTCATTTTTTATGTCTGTGTACCTCATGGACGCAGTATGTTCCATGACACCTTTTCCTTTGATGAATTGGAGCTGGGCTCCATCGGATGCTGAGCTAGTCCATGTATACCATTCTAAGCTTTGGGAGGACAAGGCTTCGAATTTCGTATACGAAATATTCAACTGGGTAATGGTACCGATGCATGTTGCCATCTTCGGTAATCCGCCACCCAGGATATTGGATAACATCACGACAAATTTAAGTAGAGTGGTCGATTGGTATGTGGAGAAAGAATTTTCATACATCAAGGTTTTCGGCGCTTCTGTCCCTCCGCATGCTTTATCCTTGCTTATACCCGATAGGATGGCTTGTCGTGAGATCGCCAGGGAAACCGTAATCGGCAGTATAAGTAAAGAACTGAAAGGGTTTTCAAAAAAGGTATGGCCACCTTTTCCTGTTCATTTAAACACCTATTCATTATTAGACTTCGGGCATGCAAAGGTTGAGGCAACAGCCCTAGAAGATATAAATTTGGTTCATATTGAATTCAAGAAACATGATCCACAAAGGGTCGTGAGTAATCATTTGGCCAGCTGTGGCCTTAAAATATTTGAGCACGAGAATTCAACTAATGATGATATTTTTCGAGGCGCGAAATCTTATGATGAAGTTTTGGCTCGAATACAAGCCCTGTTGCCCGATGAGAGGGCCGACATTGTCAGATTCCAAGAGCATAGGCAGAGTTTCCTTCCTCCAGTATTACGGGGTGAATATCCGATGATAGCAGAGGGGCAACAAACAAAAGTCGGAGGCTCTAAAGGTTCGACGCCTGGCCAAGAAGGACAACAGGATAAAGAAGAGCAAGCTGGGGGCTCGAAACAGGAATTCGAGGCTTCCGGTCCTCCAAGCGAGTCAAATCTGGTCATTACTCCCGGGAAATATTCTAAATAGGTAGGAAATCCCATTGCCTCCATTACCCCCCTACAGTCTGCAAAAGAAATCCCGAACGAGGTTGGATTTTGGGTGAAAAATTGACACCGATATCAGTAGAAGAGATACCTACGAATCAATTCTTCTTCGATAAGAAGAGGAAAGACGTTGTGAGACAAGAACTCTACCAAGAGGCAGGTGTTGTCTCTAAGAAATTTAAAGTTTTAACTGATGGGAAAAATATGAAGAAAGTAGAATTCACGACACAAATAGCAGGAACATTGGGTGCTTTTGCCACAACGAACCAATATTCAGTCGGGACCCTAAAAGATCAGCTGAAATGAAAAAATCATTTGATCAAAACACTAGAGGATAAACTATCCACAACAGAGGCTGCTGCTAAAGATCAGGCAAGTGTGACTTTAGAGCAAGCAAGAACAGAAGATAAAAAAGAAATCGAGCAAATTAAAGTCGATCTCGAACAGACACAGTTTAAGTTTCAGACGAGTCAGACTCAGATAAACCAGCAGGGAGAATTGATAGACCAGCTTTGGGCCAAACTAGAATTTGCCGAAGGCCAGGTAATCGATATCGGGATATTTCAATCCCAGGTAATAGAGATTATAAAAAGGTTATCAGCTGCACAATAGGGTCTGTTTGTTAAAGTAGAAACAATTCAAAGCAGCTTCCAACTCATTGATCAGGTGTTGGAAAACCTCTTTCTTAAAGAAAGGGATGCCAGAGCAGCTCAGGTGGCTTTCCAGGAGGCTATTATAGCCACAACGAGAAGGGAAGCAAGCAGTAGTTCTAGTTTTTCCATCACAGAGTAGACTAGGGTTAATATCTTGTTGAAAGAATGGGAGTGAAATATATCTGAAGGAAAACAACAAGCTACGAAGCTGAGGAAATCTTACGAAGAAATTTTCGGCTTGTTAAGTGAGATTTATTTGGGTTCCGATGGTGAAAGTGGCATGGAGATACTGGGTCAGATAAATGCAACTAAATATATGCTTAATATCAAGGAAAAGGAAGAAAGAGAATTAGCCGAAATATCACAAATAACTCAAACAGACATAGTGCAAATAGACAAATGGATAATTAAACTGAGTATACTATTATGCTCTATCAATGCCAAGGATCAACATGTGGAAGGAAAGCTGTCGATATTGATGAAAGACTGCTATATTTTTGAGGCAAATAATCAAGCAGAGCCATCTAAGTTGATATCACAGCTGGTGGAGAAGTGCGTTATTTGCAAGGAGCATGCAAAGAGGCAGGTTTCAGGTACCAGATGAAAACAAAGATAAAGAAACAAAACGTTTCAACTCCTTTTGATTGTAACTGAAAACCTGTGGAACTATTGAGATTCTAGCGCGCAAAATTTGTATAAATATACATTTTGAAGAAAGAAAAAAGGTTGGACCTTTTTGATTAATTGTAATAGAGACTGTCTCTTTTCGAGACTTAATACAAAGCAATCCAGAGATTCCTAATTCC
>JASDQU010502690.1:24171-35501 GCA_032191745.1 Picea mariana | reverse complement strand
GGTGGCACAGCAGGGTCTGCTTGTTAAAGTAGAAACAATTCAAAGCAACTTCCAACTCATTGATCAGGTGTTGGAAAACCTCTCTCTTAAAGAAAGGGATGTCGGAGTAGCTCGGGTGGCGTTCCAGGAAGCTATTATAGCCACAACGAGAAGGGAAACAAGCAGTAGTTCTAGTTTTCCCATCACAGAGCAGACCAGGGGTAATATCTTGTTGAAAGAATGGGAGCGAAATATATCTGAAGGCAAACAACAAGCTATGAAATTAAGGAAATCTTGTGAAAAAAATTTCGGTTTGTTAAGTGAGATTTGTTTGGGTTCCGATGGTGAAAGTGGCATGGAGATACTGGGTCAGATCAATACAGCTAAATATATGCTTAATATCAAGGAAAAGGAAGAAAGAGAATTAGCCGAAATATCACAAATAGCTCAAACATGCATAGTGCAAATAGACAAATGGCTAATTAAATTGAGTATATTGTTATGCTCTATCAATGCCAAAGATCAACAGGTGGAAGGAAAGCTGTCGCTATCGATGAAAGACTGCTATATTTTTTAGGCAAATAATCAAGCAAAGCCATCTAAATTGATATCACAGCTGGTGGAGAAGTGTGTTATTTGCAAGGAGCATGCGAAGAGGCGGGTTTCGGGTACCAGATGAGAACAGAGATAAAGAAACAAAACGTTTCGACTCCTTTTGATTGTAACCGAAAACCTCTGGAACTATTGAGATTCTAGAGCATAAAAATTTGTATAAATATACATTTTGAAGAAAGAAAAAAAGGCTGGACCTTTTTGATTAATTGTAATAGAGACTGTCTCTTTTGGAGAATTAATACAAAGCAATCCGGAGATTCCTAATTCCGTCACTACCGTGTTATGAGTTTGTTCTCTCTGTTATTTCATATTCATTCTTATTTCACTTATATATATCTGATGAATGTCGCATTGCAATTTAGTAAAACTTCTACTACAGTGATTAATGTTTGGCTATCTATTGTTTACAGTTTTTCCTCTGTATCGGCTACTAGCAGGTACAAGACCTATAAATCTTTAGGTTGTCATATTTTATGCTTCATCAAACCATTTCTTATCTTATTTTCTTCTCATGTTTACAGAGTGAGATTCTCTTTTGATAGGAGCCTTATTCTATAGACAGCTTAATGTTTTTCCCATAATTCATACATCATTTATTTCAAATATAACGCAGTTACGGAAAAAGGCCTTTGGTTTGCAATTTGCTTTTAATATTGATTTCTAAAGTTCTCTTTTATAAAATCAAATTGATACAACATAAAACTTTCGGATTTCTTTAAATTTTTTGTTCCTCCATGACTATCCCTGTTGTAAGACAACCCAATATTGAACCCGGTTTGACAGATCAAACCCATATTGCTTTAAATCTCTTTGATACCATACTTAAAACGGCTAAAACCCGGGTAGAACTTGAACGTTCATGCGCTGCAATTGAAAGAGATATAAACATCCAGGAACAGTTGGAAGCTAGACAACGACAACCTAGAAATCAACCCTAGCTTCCTTTCCCGAAGGTATACCCTCCTCCCTCTTTACATCTTACTAACTTTCAGATGCCTAGACACTGTACTTTTTAAAGCCTTAAGTACAGACTTTGGAACAACACTAGGCATTTTTATTAAGCAATTTACTTGCAATAACAACTGGGATGTAATAATTGCCAATATTAGCAAACTCTTTTATGTGGTTGATGAGAGTTGTCATTTTTGCATGAAACTCTATGTCATTACTATTTGCATGTTTGTTGTTAGCTATGCTACAACTTTTTAAATATGATATTCTCTAGTTTCGGTTAAAAAAAAACATCTATTCTTCATAAATAAATTGTAAGTTAATCAAAACAATGTTGAAACTTACATATGACTTAAGAATCACTTTTAAAATGATGCATTGGCCTGGTTGGTACTTGAGTTACCCTTCTCCTTATTCTATCTCTATTTTTTCCTTCTCTACTTAATCACGATACCAAATTTAGCTATGACCTCTTTGTAAAGACATTTTCATTATATTTTTTATATTTCAATTTTGTATCATAGTTTGAGAATAAATTGCACTTCACCAATTTACCTACTAGGAATGTGAAATGTCATTTAAAAAACCGATCATCTATATATTTTTAGTCCTAGGATGTAAACAACATGTTATCTAATCGTTAAGTTTCGATGACATATATATCTAAGGAAAACCAATGATCAAACTCTGGTTTTGATTCGACATGAATCACCATTGCCATAATGTTGGTATGATCCCTAACTTTTAAATAAGCTTTCACATGTACTACGAGAATGTTAGGTGATGTCAACAAAATTTGTTGCAAACTATACAGTGTCAATGAAATACCTTGCAAATTAGGCTAGACAAAGGCACTATTATACTTGAAATAGGTTTGAGGTAGGAAATGGGTACCCAAAAGGAAAATGAAAAATGGAAAGCAAGAAAGGTGAAAATGGGATGAAGAGAAGAGAAGTGTTATGAACGTAATAAGGATTTAATTTCATTTTGCAATTAAAAAAATCCAAAAAAAAAAGCATAATGTTGAATACAAGTTGTAATGACCTTGTTTTAGGCTTTAACTTACAAAAACACATACCATTGCACGTTGTTTTAAAGATTCTCTCATGTAAGCATGACATTTTTTATCATATAATGTTGACTTATCACTAAGTAGCATGTGAGTGACTAAAGAGGTTAAAAGGAAAAGCATTACATTGTAGAGAAGAGACTATAACTTCCTCGAATGAGTTTTGGTACCTTACTCAACACATACTTTGCTAGTTCTTACCACTTAGAAAAAGATAGGATACCAACAAAAGAGAGGAGGTTAGAGCTTCTCAGTCTTTAAGAGAGCTCATTAGCTTGTCTTTGAGAGAGCTCACTAGCTTGCTCAAACTATGTAGCTCTCACTTTAAGAGGTGGTTAACCTCAACATATGTGAGTGACTAAAGAGGTTAAAAGGAAAAGCATTACATTGTAAAGAAGAGACTATAACTTCCTCGAATGAGTTTTGGTACCTTACTCAACACATACTTTGCTAGTTCTTACCACTTAGAAAAAGATAGGATACCAACAAAAGAGAGGAGGTTAGAGCTTCTCAGTCTTTAAGAGAGCTCATTAGCTTGTCTTTGAGAGAGCTCACTAGCTTGCTCAAACTATGTAGCTCTCACTTTAAGAGGTGGTTAACCTCAACATTTTGTAGGATGTGCATGTCTCACTCAAATATTACTTAAGTGAACTTGTATAACAAAAAAAACTCCCTACTAAGAATATCTTAATTTCAACTCTTAATTATAAATTAAATTTAAATTAAATAAAAATAAATAAAATACATTAATTAAATATCTATGCCGAAAGAATAATGGAAAATTATATATACATGTTATCCTAAGTGACCAATTAAAATAAAACTATGCAAATTTGTTCATTTCCTTAAGAAATGAAGTTGTAATTAATTGTTGAAAGAGAATGAACCCTTGGCAACACTAATTGGTCATATTAGCTTGCATATCCTAGTTTGTTTCCTTAACAAAATGAAAAAACAATTAATTATTGAATATATTACACTGTATATCCTAGTTTGTTTTGAATAAAATGAAAATTTAATTAATTGTTCGTTATATATATATAACTAAAATTAATTATTAAAAACTAAATATTAATTTAAAAATTAGAAAAAGTTAAAAAAATAATTTAAAAATTAAAATAATATGTATTTTTTTTTTAAAATACACATATAAATTATAAAATTAAAATAGCATGCATCTTTCATTCCTCAAATACAAATACAAAGCTCATAAGTTAATGGAAAAACGTGTATTTTAAATCAAACAACTCTAAAAAAAATTAAGATCTTTTTTGCATTATCTTTTAAGTTCACCATATGATTCTTTAAACTCGAGTTAATGCCTTTTACTTGTAAGGTGGTCTTTTTTTTTCCAAGGAAAAATTACTCAAATTTATAAATAGTATAAATCCATTTACAGTATGACATGAAACACTGTCCAAGAAAACACTATGAATCCCTGTCCAGGAGCCGAGCAATCAGATAGCGACCATTACAAAAGGTCGCCTTGGACAAAGGTGTGACAACAGTCCAAGACTCTCTTAGTATACTGTCCAAGAAACACTGTTCATGAGCTGAGCAATCATATAGCGGACTTTACAAAAGTCGCCATGAACAAAGGTGGGGCATCAATCGATGACTCACACAGTATACAGGCCTATCACTATTCTGAAACCTGTCATCCTCCACAGGCAACCCAAAAATACACATCCATACAAATCTGACAGGATACATGATCAGAAAATACTAATGCAGGTCGTAGGACTTTCAATTCCACTATCACAGTGGAAAATGGAGAGTCTATCGACCACGTCTTTTAGTGCTTTCTTAGAAAGTGCATCCGCTTCGCAATTGAAGGACCTGGAAAAATGATGGAAACTGATGTCAGTGAAAAGCTTGGACAGCTCCTGCGTTTTGTGTTTCCAACCTTCAATGTGGACGGAGTGTAGATTGGATTTTTGGTTAATCCAATCAATAACAACTCGCGAGTCACCCAGGACAATAATGTATTTGATAGACCACGAGGAAGCTAGGAAGAGTGTGGTCCAGAGCCCCAAGAGCTCTACTTTAGTGTTCGTGCCCACACCGCAACTAAAGTACCATTTAGTGATCCTTGACTGATGAGATTTGAAGATACCTCCCGCACCACAACGACCAATAACCTGCGCAACACCATCAAAACAGGCGAAGGTGTATCCATCTGGCAGCTTGAAATCGGGAGCTTTGTGGAAATGAGGTTTGTCCCTAGACTGTTTCCAGTGGAAGGAGGTTAGAACACTGTACACAACAAACCGCAGGGATGGAATCTGATCCTCGAAGGTTACCCTATTCCGTGCGAGCCATAATTGCCAGCAGACATGGGTTGCCAGGCAATAAGGAGGAGATTTTAGGGAGGTCCACAAATGAAAGCAATCAGAGAGGGTGTTGCTTAGCCAGGTGAAGGGAAGCGAGAAATGATTAAGGAGGTAGGTCCAGACCTCCCTCGCAAAAATACAGTGAACAAAAAGGTGATGGACGTCTTCAGGAGCCTGGCGGTAGAGAAGACAGATATTTGGCCCTTCCCAACCGCGCCGACGGAGCATATCCCAGGTTAGGATCTTCTCCTTCCCCGCGAGCCAGAGAAATAGTTTAATATTGAGCGAGATAGTCCAGTGACAAATCTGGGAGAACCAGGAGGAGTCAACGCGTTGTGTGCATTGTTTGAGAAGAGCCGTGTACAAGTTTTTAACCGAGAGGGTACCCGTGGCATCCCCTCCCGCCCACAGCAGAGTATCTGGATTGTCTGATAAGGAGATACCAGCGCTTCTAAGAGAAAGTGTATAACGAGTCCATTCGGCCACCCACGGACCTCTAATCGACAGGTCCCTGCAACCTAGCTAGAAGTCCGACAGAGTGTGGTCTCTAGTCAGAATTTGTGCCCGAGCTAAGGTCAAAAAATTCAAGGAGCGGAGATGAAGACATAGAGTAGGAGAGAGGAGTGAACTGTCCTCCAGCCCGAGGATCAAATCCTTTCCCAAAGAAATCTCCTTACCAGAGCCAGGCTTCCATCGAAGCCAGTGGAGGATCACGGGCGAAGCGGCGACCAGGCCTTTCCAGAAGGGGGAAGCCCACTTTTGTTGAAGCGAAGTCTTTCGTATCCAAACGCAAAACGGTAAGGAGCCCATGTACTTATCTGCAATTATTTGGTGCCAGATACTCTCCTGAGTAGCTGCTCGCCAAAATGAGCTAGCTAGAAGGGTAGTGCTAAAAATGGAGAGGTTCTTTAGACCCCAGCCCCCCACTCTTCGGGGTTTGGAGAGTGTTTCCCAACCACAGAGATGAAAACGACATCTACAAGCCTGTCCATTCCACAAAAAATTGAAGGCGAGTCTGCGGAGAATAAGGATGACTTTTTTTGGAACCCACTCTAGGGTCATCCAGAAAACGGCAAGACTTTCCAGCACTGTTTTTATCAGGATGAACCTGCCACCCATGGACAACCACTTATTGCACCAAAAATCAATTTTCCTTTCAAAATTTGCAACTAACCAGCGCCAGTCCTCCGGAAGGAAAGCTCCCATTTTCAACTGGTACCCAAGGTATCTGAACCCCTCCTTAAGATCAAGAAAGGAGTAGGGAAGGTGATCCTTGAAATGGAGGAGTTCAGGGGCCGAGAGTCCCCAGTAGTGGGCTGAGGACTTCGAGTGGTTGATGGATAGTCCCGAGACCGAGCAGAAGAGATGGAGAATATCCTGGATAACTAGCCATTCAGCAAAATCAGCTTTTGTCAAGATGAGAACATCGTCTACAAACATAAGGAGGAAGATATTAATAAACTTTGAAACCTTTATGCCAGAAATAAGGTGAGCAGAGTAACTTTGTGTGAGGAGGAGGCTAAGACCCTCCATAATCAGGATAAAGAGATAAGGGGAGAGTGGGCATCCCTGTCGAAGCCCCCTCTCACTTTTGAAAAAGGAAGAAGCCTCGTCGTTGATCAGAATGGCAAAATTTGCACTGGTAACACATGCCAGGATCCAGCTTGTAAGTTTGTCTCTGAAACCTACTACGTGTAAAATTAGCCTCAAGAACTCCCAATCAATACTGTCAAAAGCTTTCTTAAGATCAAGTTTCAAGACCAGCGCTTTTTGGTTTTTTTGCTTGATGTTGTGGAGGCACTCGTGGGCAGCTCCAATAGCATCTTGTATTCTTCTGCCCTTCAAGAAGCCAAGTTGTCCATACGAAAGGCTCTTCCCTAGATAGGGCTTGATGCGATTTAGATGACTTTAGCAATGACCTTATAGATAAGGTTACACAGGGCAATCGGTCGAAAGTCATTAAAAGAGATCGGGTTGTTTTCTTTCGGAATTAGGACCAGGAAAGTAGAGTTTAGGCCACCAGCAATCTTTCCCTTGAGACGAGAGTCCTCAACCATCTGAAGAAGATCCATACCAACGAGATCAAAAAAGTATAAGAAAAATTCCGTGGTCCAGCCATCTGTCCCCGGACTCCGCTCTTTTTTAAAATGAAGCAGGATATCTTTGAGTTCAATGAGTGTGACAGGCTTGAAGAGGGCTGAGGCTTCCTCATCAGAAACTAATCGAGGGAACAGACTAGCCGTAGATACCTTCTCCCGGAGATTAAGGTTGTTTGAAGCTTTGTACAAAAGAGAAAAATGGGAGGTTGCCTCAGTCAATAGATCTTTCTGCCCACGAATTAAACCATCACCCACACTTTCAATAGACCAGATGGATTTTTTATTTCTATTAAAACTGGCTAACTTATGAAAGAAGCTAGAGTTTGTGTCTCCACACTTGAGCCAAGTTGCGCGGTTGCGCAATCTCCAGCAATGCTCCTCTTCGCGTAAAATGGACACTCTGTGTGCTTCGAGCTGTCTAAGGCTGTCAGTCTCCCCCTCATACAAGGCCGAGATAGTGGAATTGTGTAATAGCGCAGAGATCTGCGACTCCAGCATCTGAAGGCGGGCCCCCTCCGCTTTTTTCTTTTCCTTAAACCACCCAATCGTTTTAGATTTGAGGGCTTTTAACTTCCATACCAGGCAGATTTGTGGATTTTCCTCAGCAAGAAAACGGTGGTCAATCCAGACAGAGTGGACAATGTCCGGATAAAAGTCAGTGGCTAACCAACGATGATTGAATTTGAAAGGAGTCGGTCGGTGAACTGAAGGCAGCAACTAGAGAAGAACAGGGGCGTGATCAGAATAAAAAGGATACGCCACCCACGATGACGGTGCAACAGAAGAAGACAGGAGGCTATCGGCCATAAGAAAACGATCCAGGCATCTAGCGATAGCATCAAGGCCAGCACGTCCATTACGCCAGGTGGGGGTCAGGCGATTCGGCTGTACATCTATAAGATTATTTGAATCAAAAATCTCTTTGTAGGAAGATTCAACGGCTCCCGGCAAAAAAGAGCCTCCCCAATGTTCTTCTGCTGAAAGAATAATGTTAAGGTCGCCCCCCAGAATGAGATTAGGTATCGAGAGAAGTCCACTCTTTGAAAGGTGCATCCAAAACAACAGTTTGTCTGTGCAAGGACCGTAGACATTAAGGAAGGCCACCTCTTGGTTAGTAGCTAGAGAGCGGCCAATAAGCAGAATACCTCCCCTGGTAAGGTATGGACGTAGCTCATATAAATCTGGATTCCAAGCCATCAACAATCCACCGGAGTTACCTAGAGAACTAACAGCCACAGTAACCCAGGACGTTCGGAAAAGATGCAGGAAGTCTCTGGCTTTTTGCTCCACCGTAAGGGTCTCTTGAAGAAAAATAATGTCGAGCTTCGAGGTCTCCAGTAGTCGTCGGAAGGAAGCTGTCTCGAGGGGGCCTTCGATCCCCCGAATATTAAGAGAGAGCACAATCATTACTTTGATCGTGCCAAGGCCTTCATTGCTCTAAGGGCCTTTCCGTCCTGGGAGGGGATGACAGCAGGATCTTGTGTGGAGTTCAATAGCTCCTTTTTCTTTCTGGTGCTACGCGTCTGAAGTGGTGAAAGCTCCACACCAATGCCTCTTGACCAAGCAAAGGTCTTTTCCGCTGTTTCGGTGGGTCGAGTGGAGGAAGAAACCTCTCCACTGCCTGAGTTGATGAGCTCTTTCCCCCGATAAACTGGAAGATGTGTAAAATTTTCTGGAGGGTCAGTAGCAGGGAACGAGGAATTTAACGCTGCCAGTAGCTTTGAGCCTTCATCAGCGGGCTGACTAAAACCAAGAAGTATTGACGAGGTTGCATCCGGTTCAACAGGGGAGGAGGGGGGAAGGTGTAGCACGTCCAGGGGACAGGAGAGAAGGGAGGGTGTATGATGCAAGGGCGAGGGGAAATTGGAGGGAGCGCCAGTTTGGGGAGGAGCGGGTGTGTTTGACCCACCCACTTCTGGATAATTTACACAGTGTGTGGTGGAGAGCCAAGGAAAGCCACTAGTAAGTTCCTTCTCAGCGACCGAGAGGGACTTATATAAAGGACATAACAAGTTCAACTTGGACAGCGAGGAAGCAGTCAGTCCTGTAAGTGGAGGAGAGGGCGGTTGTGTGGGCAAGTCCAGGTAAGCAAGGGAGGGGTCCGCCTCCATATAAGCAGGAGGGTTTAGATGTAGATCCGAATCTTCAGAGGGGACGATGGGTAACTTACCAGGGCAGGAGCGACGAAGGTGGCCAGTTTCCCGGCAGTGGTTGCAGCGAAATGGGATTCTGAGGTAATCCAGCTTCTATAGATGTATTCGGCCTCTCCACTCGATCTCCAAGGATTCCAGCAGTCCAGAGGTAATATCAATCTCGACCAAGACCCTTCCCAGCTTTCTCGAGTGGCTTGTTTGCAAGAGAGAGTCAAGTGAAACAAGCCTGCCCAGGGAATTTGCAATAGCAGTCAGCGCTCCTTCGTTCTAGAGAAAAAGCAAAAGGCCTGGGAGAAGCACCCAGAGGTGTCTGAGTTGGAAGTACTCAGTGTCCGGGTTAAAAGCAAGCCTCCAACGTTTGAGCATAAGGCTGCTGCCTCCTTCAACCCATGAGGAAGAAAGAAGGAGGGAAGCATCCTCAGGAGATTTGCAGTGGAAGCTCAACCAGCCATTTTTAAGGTAAAGGATCTCTGGTGTGTAACCCAGAAGGGGAAACCACTTTTGCTTAGTCCAATCCTCCAGAGAAAGTGTGCTGGAACGTTTATAGGAGAAACGGCCCACCAGAATGCAAGTAGACATTTTGCAGAGGTCTTCAAATCCAACGCCGTCACCAAGAACCAGCCTCTTCGATCTTCTAATCGATTTCCACGCCTTTCGGCCTTTTGTGGCACAGCTAGGTGAGTTTGTTGCTATGTGTGCTTCCTGTGTAGTAGTGTGACCTGCACTAGGCTGTAGTGGAGAGGGGTCAATCTGAGTAGTCTGTGCAAGTTTGAATGAAATATTGGCGGGGTCAGTAGATAAGTTTGTAAAGGAGGGCTTGGAGGGAAGCTTTTGTATCGATTTTTCAAGGGAATCCACCTTATCGAAGAGTCCCGCTTGTTCCCAGATAAGTTCATCGGATGGGTGCATCAGGTCATTTGTCAGTGACTCCATGGCAGAGGGACTCAGTGTAGCCAGTAGTAGGCCCCCAAGAAGAAAAAACGAGACAGGGAAGGTGGAGAAACGAGCTAGCAGAGGATGACTGGGGGACAGCAGGTTACAGAAAAGAGAAAGGTCGGTGTAACAGGGTCAATCAGAGAAGAGATAGGAGTTGTAGGACTGTGAGCTGCACAAAAGTAAAAAAGAGTAGTCTAAGATGAAAAGGCCGGTACCAGATCAGCGCTGTTGCTGTAATGAAGTACCCAAGAGCTCAAAGGTTCGCCTGTAGCTCCCAAGTAAAAAAGACACTAAAATGCAGGCTCCAGATACTCCGAAAACGGCCAGCAACAAGAACTAGAGAGTAGGATCAGTAAATTGGACGAAGGTCAAAAAACTGACAATGAGCAGAGGGAGTCAGAGGACCAAGACATGGGCACGATAGTGGCCGACAGTCCGATAAGGACGCGAGCCATATAATGGTCGACAGTCCAAAAAAGGAGGAGCTTTCAACACACACTCGAGCAGAAGGAACACTGAACGTGGAAGTCACGTGTTAAGAGATTTCGCTGGAGCTTCAACGGAAAAAGAGATACCCAGCCGGGAGAACAGAAAGGTCGAGTTCCGTCGGGAGAAAAGAGATGTGATGCTGCGACAGATAGTCTCGGTGCAGGTAGCCAATGGGGTCGTCAATGTCGTGGTAGGATCCAAAGCATAGACTCTCGAGGTCTGGGCGCCAAAGTCTCTGAGAAAAACCAGTTCAAATCTCTGCAATCGCCCGCCATCGCTCGACACCTACTACCTAAGTCGCCCAACTAAATCCAACAGCTTTACCATAGCTGTCGAGGGCAGGACTTCACATTATCTTACAACAATAATGTAGTTGTAAGCTAGCCTTAAGTTGAAGGCTTTTATTTGTAGATTTTAAATGTTCATTTTTTAACGAGGTAAAGTTTTATATTAATTTTTTCATTTTATTTTTTTTTTCAAATTTTTCAAATTTAACTTGTTTTAAAATGTACCATAATTTATATGGGTAAAGTTCCATCAAAACTTTGATCAATCAAGTAGGATTATGACTTCCAACAAAATCTTTAAAAAAAAATTACCAATAAAAAGATGATTATTTATTTATTAATTTTTTTCATTTATATGCCAAGCTAGGTGGTTACTATGGGAAATAATAAAGACTAATGGAATAGTGAAGATCACAATG
>JASDQU010502690.1:4864-21711 GCA_032191745.1 Picea mariana | reverse complement strand
TTTTTCCCATAATTCACACACCTTTTATTTCAGATATAATGCAGTTATGGAAAAAGCCCTTTGGTTTGCAATTTTCTTTTAATATTGATTTCTAAAGTTCTCTTTTATAAAATCAAATTGATACAACATAAAAACTTTCGAAGTTCTTTAAATTTTTATGTTCCTCTATGATTGTCCCTGTTGTAAGACAACCCAATATTGAACCGAGCTTGACAGATCAAACCCATATCACTTTAAATCTCTTTGATACCATACTTAAAATGGCTAACACCCTGGTAGAACTTGAACATTCATGGGATGCAATTGAAAGGGATATAAACATCCAGGAACAGTTGGAAGCCAGGCAATGACAGCCTAGAAATCAACCCTAGCTTCCTTTCCCGAAGGTATACCCTCCTCCTTTTCACATCTTATTAACTTTCAGATGCCTAGAAACTGTACTTTTTAAAGCCTTAAGTACAGACTCTGGAACACCACTTGGTATGGATTGATATCCACTTTCACTTCCATTTTGAATATGGACTATGCAGTGGTAATGTCACTAGAACTTGGATACTTTTTATCAAGATCTTTCTATGACTCCTTTTTTGGGTCTTCATTTTCTCTCGGTTTCCCCTTTGATCTAATCTCTGATTTAGATCCTCTCTCCTCCTCGAATGGCTAAGCTTGCTTTTTAGAGCCACCATGAGGAGGTCCATATTATGAGAGATATCAATGACTTTCTCTTACAACCTTGCAAATGTCTCTTCTACTGGATCTCAAGGGTTGTTGTGAATAGGCTCATATACCATGGATAGGTGTTATGATCCAATGCCTTAATAATGTTAAAAAGGTCAATGAATACAGTTTACTTCAAGGGGGAAACCTCTGTTTACAATACATCAAATTTAAAAGACAAAATGGGATGCTTATACAAATGATTCTCTTGTATTATAAATAAGAGATAAAGTGAGCATGGTGTAACCTACCACTAAGCCTACCTAATCATAATTAATAAACCAATAATAATTGAGTCTTAGGGAATTAACATAGTTCCCTAACATAACCCCTCTCTTTTTTTTTTTTTTTTCCCCTCAAATCTTGTAATCAAGGGTGTTTCTTCACGATCTGCTAATTTTCTCATGTATATTTTTCTGGCAGCATATTATTCCACTTGATTAGGTACTCCATGATGGTTCTATTTTGTAGATATATAGAATGCCTATCTATAAATTTCTCTGGTTCAAGAATAAACTTCCCTTCTTCATATAATTATGGAAGTTTTGTCTGCACTGGTATAGTTTGTCCCAATTTTTTTTTCCAGAAAATATACATGAAAAAACTTATGAATGTGAGAAGAAGGAAAATCTAACTTATACGCCACTTGTCCAATACTTCTAATAATCTTGTACGATCCATAAAGTTTGGAGATAATTTCTGATTCTTCTTCTATTTGAGAGTAGATTGCTTATAAGGTTGTAGTCTAAAAAATACCCAATCACCCTCAAATTGTCTTTCACTTTGATGTTGATCTGCTTCCTGGTTCATCCCATTTTGTTCCATTTGAAGGTATTCCTTAATAATTGTCAAAGTTTATTTAGTCTTTTCCACATGTGACTCTAATGCCTCCACTTTAGAATGGTCTTGTAAAAAGTATGAGATACTAGGAGCTGGATATTCATAAAGGGATTCAAATGGGGGAATCTTAGTAAATGTGTGATAGGTGGTATTATACCACCATTCTACTAGAGGAATCCACTTCACCCATTGAGATTTCTTGTATGAAGAATAGAAACATAGATAACCTTCTAAACATTTGTTAACTATTTATGTTTGACCATCTATTTATGGATGATATGTTGAGCTCATAGCTAGTGTTGTTCCACTCATCTTCCATAATTCTTTCCAAAAATTTCCTGAATTTTGGATCTCTGTCACTAAAAATTACTTTAGGAAATACATGAAGTCTATGAATTTCCTTATTGAACACTTATTCTACTTGACTTGTCGTATATGTACTTTGAATTACACAAAAATGACATCCTTACCTTCTAATTTCAGTAAACCTGTAATGAAATCCATTGATATCTCTTCCCATATTTGATTAGGTATGTGTAAAGGCTGAAGCAACCCTAGATTTTTTACTATTTCTCCTTTATTTCTTTGGCAAACTTGACATTCTCTTACAAAATTTTGAATGTCTTTCTTCATTCCTTCCCAAAAGAAATCCTTTTTGATCCTTTGATATGTTTTAAGGAACTTGAATGTCCCACCATCATAGAATCATGATATTTACTTAATATTTGTTTCTTCAACTTTGATTGTGGGCATACAAATATTCTCCCCTTGTACCGAAGAATATCTCTTTTCCACTCTCAATGTTCCAAAGAGTTCATCCCTTCCTTTATACATTGTATTTTCTGTCTCGTACTATTGTCATTTTCCCATTCATGGCGAGCTTCTTCCAACTACATAGGAATTGAAGATGTAATGGAATATAAGCTTGAGGCTTCTTCTATTCTGGAAAGGGTATCTGTGACCAAATTATCATTTCTCTTTTTGCAAATTATTTCAAAATCAAACCCTTTAATTTTTGCTACCCATTTTTGTTGCTCTTCTAATGACAATATTTTCTTCAAAAAGTACTTTAGGCTATCATGGTCTGTCTTGATTTTAAAATTCCTCCCAATGAGATATTGTCGCCATTTTTTTTATTGTATGTAATTTTTTTATCATTTCTTTTTCATATGTATATTTCACCAAGTATTTTCCCTTTAATTGATTACTTTCAAAATCCAATGGTCTCCCTTCTTGCATCAACACTACTACAATTCCTTGTCCATATGCATCACATTCACCTATGAATGTTTTATCAAAATCAAGTGTTTCCAATACTGGTGTGGAATACATGACATATTTTAAAAGTGAGAATGACAAGGTAGCATCTTCATTCCATATAAATGAGTTTTTATTCAAGAGAGATGTGAGTGGGCCTGCAATTCATGCATAATTCTTAACAAATTTATGATAATATCATGTAAGATATGAAAATCATCTAAGACTCTTGATGGTCTTAGGAATGGGCCACTTTGTAATAGCTTGGATCTTTTGAGGGTCCACCTTAACCCCTTCCCTTGAAACAATATGACCCAAATAATCTACTTCTTGTTTCCCAAAAGAAAATTGGAATCTGTTTACTTACAATTGATTGTTCTCAAGAATTTGTAGGACTTGATCCACATGTTTAATGTGGTATTCCCATGATTTACTATAGATAAGTATATCATCAAAGAAAACCAACACAAAATTTCTAATACGGGGTCGAAATTTTTTGTTCATAAGGCTTTGAAAAGTCGAAGGAACATTAGTCAATCCAAAAGGCATGACCAAGAAATCATAGTGCCCATCATGAGTTCTAAAAGTTGTTTTGAGAATGTCATCTTGTCTTAATATGATTTGGTGGTATCTTGATTTAATATCTAGCTTTGTAAAATAATCCACTCCATGAAGAATATATAATAGCTCATCAATATTTGGAATAAATAATTTATCCTTTATGGTGATTTTGATTAGATATTTATACTTAGTTTAATGTTGTGAAATTTTCCAACATAATCAATACTCCCTCTATTATCAACCAAAATTGGAAAATATGTCATCGGATATACAAAACAATTGAGGTCCTTTGCTATGTTTAATTAATGAAGTTATGGGTACTACCTGAGTCAATGAGCACTATAGACTTTTGTTTCTTAATGTAACTTTCAATCTTCAAGGTTTGAGGTGCTGAAAAACCTGCCAATGTGTGAACATATATTTTGTACCTGTATGAATCAATGTTGCCCATAATTTATGTCTCTATTTCTTGGTCTTTTAAGTTGACAAGTTCTTCCTCATTTCTTTGTGTAGATGCCTCCACTTCCTCTTCATAGTTATTTTCCAAGGTGAATAATTTTGTTTCTTTACATTTATTTCCTTTGACCATTTTTTGTTACAACCAAAGCATAGTCTTTTTTCTCTTCTTTCCTCCATTTCCTTCTATTATATTCAATTAGGTTGAGGTATGGTTGTCTTATGAACCCCAAAACGATCTCTTCTTCCTGTGTATGCTCCAATGGTAGACTTGTGTGTATCCTTATTCTTGGATTTAATATGATGAACAAATTACATAGATATTATAATATTTTCAATATGTTTTAGGAAAAGCTCATGTTTAATGTCTTCTTTTAATCCACCCATGTAAGGTTCCAACAAATTTTCATCACTTATGTCAGCCACCCTTGTGGCCAATACCTGGAATTCTAAATTATAATCTTCAATATCACCTAAGTGATTGATTCTTGTCAATTGACTGAAGTAGTCATGTTCCAAAACTTTTCCATATTGTGCTTCTATATCTCTTGTAAATAAACCCCAAGAATAATGATAAGAATGGGGCTTCCTTTTAACTATCCATTGATACCATTGATATGGTTTTATCTCAAAGTTCAAAGTTTCTATGTGAACCCTTTTCTTATTATTCATAATATTATGCAATTCAAAATATTACTCTATTTGGTTCACCCACATAAATACCTTTGTTCCATTAAAATTCCTTAATTCAACCTTGGGAAGGTTCACTCCTTTTGGAGACCATCCATAAGTAACTCCATTATTGGAGTTAAATCCCCTTATAAAATTCTTATTATTGGAAAGTTGTTTAACTTGAATACTACCTTTATTTTCATGAGTCCCTTCAAACGCCTTATCAATTTTAGGGAAACTCCCATTTAAGGATTCAATAATCTTATGTTCCATTTGTTCCAACTTTCCATCTATTTTTTGTTCCAATTATTCCATTGTTTTTTTTCATCTGTTCCTTATCTTCATCCATCTTCCTTTCCATCATATCCATCTTTATTTCCATATTTTTTTGAGTATTCATTAAATCAACCTTTTTCAATAACCTATAATTCAACTCGTTGATTTGGATATTCAATTTGGATAGCTAGTTTTGTATCTCCTCATTTTCTTCATGAGTAATGGAGGAGCTTTATAGAGGTTTAATTGACGAAGCAATTTTTAGATCTTTCTTTGGAGCCATGGAAAAAAGTTATTGGGTCCTAAGGAAAAGGGAGTGTCAGGTGATATAGGTATTTGATATACATGTGGGGTCAAACAATAATACTTAGCCAAATGTCTCAGGGAACTAACTAAGGAGGTTCAATCCTACCCTTAGCCATACTACCCGACTACCCATGTACTAGAGAGTGATCTCCCTAAGTGTTGTTCTCGGTGTACTATAGAAACAAGATGACCAAATAAATTATCTAAGGATGGTTTAAGGTATACCTAGGGGACTTATTATATACCTAAAGGTATGTGGAAGTGAGATTCCATCTACAAGTATTATCTAATGAGGTACTACTTGAAGGGGTACCAACAAGGGTTACATGAGTTTTCAACCACACGAAACTATGTGTATTTCCTACGTGTATTCTTCCACAACTGTAGTTTTACATAAGGAAGGATCTCATCCCATGTGTGTGGAATTTCGGAATTAGACATCCTCAGGATATGGACAATCATCCTGTTGACTACCTCTATTTTTCCATTAGTGTGTGGGTGGAAGGTTTTCGATTTGTTTATCTTGGTGTCGATAATCGACCATGGGATGGACCAAAAAGTAATTAGGAACCTATTGTCTCGATTTGAAAGAATGGTCCATGGGAGCCCAAAATGAGCCTAAACACATTCATATAAGATCTTAGTGGTGGCCTTGACTGTGATTCTCTTCGTGTAGGTTTCCAAAACTATCATCTTAGAGAATCAATTAACGATCAGGAAGAAAGAGTCATTCCCATGCTTGGTTGAAGGCATGATGGACATGTAATCCATGGAGATGGGCTCCCAAGGCCTATCGGGAGTAGGAAGAGGGGTGTATAGTCCCTGTTTCTTGATGGTGGGTTTGGAAATGGCACAGGAAGTGCAAGATATGATGTACTTGCAAACATGTTGTTGAAGCTTCAACCAATAAAAATCCTTTTGCAGTATTTCCACTATTTTATCTACACCAAAGTGTCCTACCGCTCGACTATAATTATCTTCCCAAATAAGCTTTGCATGCTTTCTTGAAGTAAGATAGAGATGGATATGATGCCATAGTAGTCCATCCTAGAGATGAAGGTCTGGAGCTAGTTTTGGCTACACTCAATATCTGATAGGGAGCAACAAAGTCAAAGTCACTATTGTATAATTGTGGTCACCTAGATGTCTCATGCCCACATGAGTTAAGAATTGTGGTTAGTGCCACAACCGAGGGTCGATTGAGGCAGTCTGCGACATGGTTGGTGCTACCCTTCTTGTACTTGATGTTCAAGTGGAATTTTTGCAGGTGTGTGGACCACTTCTGATGGCTGCCATTCTGTAACTTTCTTTGTGTATGCATGAATTGCAAAGGCCTGTGATTAATGTATATGATTTTTTCCTTCCATAGAATGTAATTCTTCCATTTTCGAAACAACTGGGCAATGGAGTACATCTCTTTATCGTAGGTGGGGTATATGCAAACAACATAAGATAGTGTTTCACTATGATAGGCCACTGGATTCCCATGTTGAGTGATGACTTCACCAATAACATAATCTAAAGCATCTGTCTCAATTATCAAATGGATGTTACATGTTTGGTAGAATAAGGACTAGTGCTAAGAAGAGGAATAATTTCAAATCCTTGAATTATTTCTTTTGGGACACGACCCAAACAAAATTGGATTTCACTCCACCCTTGGTCACCTGGATCAGGGCCCAAGCAATATGAGAGAACCCCAACATAAACCTTCAGTATAATTTGGCGAGGCCCAATAAGATACTGAGCTTGATCAGTGTCTTCAAAGATGAACAATCACATATGACTTGGATATTGGTTGGATCCACATGCACACCCTTCTCATCCACGATGTATCAAAAATATCAGATTCTTTGCATGCCAAAGAATCACTTCTCCAAATTGGCATATAACTTGTGTTGTCATAGGGTTCCCAAGACTTGTTGAATGTGCTTCAAATGTTCCTCCTAGGTTTTTCTAAAGATGATGATTTCATCCAGATATATGAATGGACACAATATATCATCCATCATCCACATGCATGTGGTTGGGGAATTATTCTAGACAAAAGGCACGACCAACCACTCGAAGAGACCTTCTTTAGAATTGAAGGTTGTCTTCCATACACCAGTTTGCTCAATCGACGCCTAGTGATAGCCTGACTTCAAATCAATCTTATTGAAAATTTTGGCTACCTTGAGCTGATTGAGAAGATCATCAATCTGAGGGATGGGGTACTGGTTTTTTATTGTGAACTTGTTTAGGGATTTGTAATCAATACAAAGTCACGATGTTCTGTCCTTGTTTTGTACCAAAAAACTTGGGCTCCTGCAAGGTGAGGATCTTGGTTTGATGTAGCCCTTCAGAATTAGTTCTTGGATCTGGCGTTTGTTTTCTTCATTATCCATAATAGAACACCTATATACAGGTCCATTAGGAAGAAAATCACTGGGTATCAAATAAATTGAGTGCTTTACATGATAGTGAAAAGGCACCCTAGTAGGCGAGACAAATATGTATTTATTCTCTTCTACTATCTTGTCCACCTGTTTTTGTTGTGTAGAGAGATATTGTGCAGAGGTTTTGGCGGTTGTAGTGACCTTCTATTCACCTTCCCATTGGACCATAAAGATGAAAAATATACTGGTCTGATAGACCACCTTTTGGAACTACTTCGTGGAGATCAAAGAGACGATAGTAGTTGGGATTGCCTCCGGTGCCATGTAGAGTTGACCTCCCAAAGTAATAATGACACTACAGGGCCTATATTCATAAACAAGACGACACTTCCACATATATGGTTGTCCTAAAATAACATCACAAACTTCAAGGGGAGAAACATCACACAATACCTCATCTTTGAAGGGTTTGATGTCATAACGAAGGTGATATTGTTGGTTGATGCAAATGTCTCATCCATGGATGAGACAATTGATGGTGTATGGTTGAGAATGCGACATCATTGTTAGGTTCAACCTCTTAATGAACTCTACTGAGATTAGGTTCTTCTTGCTACCACTATCAATAATGAAATGGAGGGGGGTTCCCTTCAGCCACATCTATGAGTGGAATATGTGCTCCCATTCTTCATGCTCCTCTGGTTCTTCTAGCCAGACTTTTGTGGTAGTGACAGTGACACTAGGTTTTGCATCAATGATTCATTTTCCCTTATTCGGTTCTAAATCAAAGTTTGAGTTGGCATCCAACTTTGAGGATTTTTTCTCAGTCGACAATGAATTTTTGGAGCGATATTCATTATTTTTATGCCAAGGGATTTTGTGGAACTCACACCACTTTCCAGTATCCTACTTCAAATTCCCATTACCCTTCTTTGATGGTGGCTTGGACTGGTTTTCCTGGGGATAAAAATCCTTGATATGTCCTTTTCTTTGGGAGTTAGGGCCACCATTACCGTGCTTATGCTACGATGGGTTTGCAGATATGAAATCATGCTTATTATTTTGCTTGAACTTTTGGTCCATCTTGACAACATATCGGTAAGCGACTCCTAGTGAGGAGATGTCCTAGAAATCCATATCTGTTTGAATGTAACTTTGTAGGAAACTATGGTACTTTAGGACCACGTTTCTCTTATATTCTTTAATACCCAAATTTGTGTGCAAGCTATGGAAGATATTGGTGTACTCTAACACTGTCTGATCTTTCTCCTGATGTAGAGTTGTCCATCTTGTGTATTGGTCATCATAGTTTCCATCGGGGTATTATTACTCCTTGAGGGCATCAACAAAATCCTCCCAAGTATGGTTTGTCCCAAAAATTGTAAACTCATCTCTGACATGTTTCTAACAGTAAGTTTCCCACCAATATATGACACGAGGAAGAGCTTTAAGGAGTGCAACCGTTATTTTTTCACTATTGGAAAACTTTTGGATAGAGAAATAACCCTCTAGTAGGCTTAAACCATTTTTCCAAAGTGTCGACATCTATCTGATTTTCAAATAAAGGAATATCAAAGTAAACTTTTACCTTAAAGAGTGTCACATCTCCGAAGTGACTGCTAGTTGAAGGTGTCACCATCATTGTTGGCAGACATCGAAGGATCTGGGTGAAATTATCCATCATCTCATTCCTCTGTTGCGTGAGGGATTCCTCGAGAAATAGTTTGATAGGATCTTCCACTCCATCATCTTTCTTTTCTTTTTCCATGGGAGGTAGCTTGGGTTTGCAACAACGATTGTTCTTAAGAAAAGATAGCTTGAGATCCAACTCTCTATACCATGACCTCGTCAGGGACATGTACTAAGAAATTACAATGAATAGGTTGCTCTTATGCCACTGATCTAGATTAAATTGAGAATGACATGAAGGAAAATATATAACAAGGAAGCACATAGAGATATTGCAAGAAAAATAGTAATACAATTAAACTCATATTCTATTAATGATTGTCTGAAATACAAAATATTGTAAAATGCAAAGCACACAAGTTAGCTAGAATGATGGTAGCTTATCTTTAAAGATAGAGATGCGCCAACTATACTCATTCACAAGAAGCTGATTACAAAGAGGTCGAAAAGGATTTTTAACATAAAGCATAAATAAGAAAACCCTAAACATCCAAAACCCTAACCCAAGAAGATGAAATGCCAAAAGGTTTGTGGGACTTGATGCGGTTAGTTGATACGTCAACTTCCTGGGGTCACAATGTTTGCATATGATCTCCATTTGGGGCACTCAATACCCCATCAGAAAGGTCTAGCCGAGGAGTACACATTCCATTCAACCTAGCATGTGCCTTCAACTACATTCTATTGGATTCTGAGCCAAAAACAAGTCATTTAGGGCCTCAAAACGGTCCCAGAAGTTCGGAACCCGAAAAACCATAGAAAAACTGCCAATATGCGGAACTATTCTGAATTAGTGGAATAGGTGGGTGGCCACCAATACCAACCTAAATCACTTATCCTCCTAGTGGATCAAAATTTAACATAGCCCGATAGCCATCTAGGATTAGGGTTTTAACTTCCTCAACCCTCAATTAGTGATCAAGTTTAGACCTTATAGAATTGTCTTGAAAATACAAACATAGCTAGTCCCACACATTTGAGTGATGGGGGTTGACGTGGCATCCACTCATACCATGGTGGTCAACAAGGTGAGTCAACTTGCAGGAGGAATAAATTTCACATACGAGCTTTGATTAAGGCAATTTCTTCACCGTTGGAAAGATCTCATAGTGTAGAACATTGTCGAGGGTGTGGACATGAGTTCTAGGCATTACAACCCCCAAAAATGTCATTTGATGCCTCAAAATGGATCTAAAAGGTTATGGAACCCAATTTTCCAAACTGAGACTTGCTACTAAAATAGCTCTACAATTCGATTACTCCAATTTTTTCCACCCAAAAAGTACCAATATAGATGAAAAATTATATGATGATCCAATCTAGATCATACCTCCTCATTTAGGGATGATTTTTCTCCCCAAACTATTCATTGAATGAAGTAAGGCAATTTTCCCTCTACCTTCTCCTTGGAGTACCATTTTGATTTTCTTGGAAGTTGTCCTTTCAGCCTAATATGCCAAAGGTCATGTTGACCCTATCTTGTAGTTTTGGACCTCCTCTTGAATTCAATAAATGACTTAAAGCAATGACCTAGGAAATGACATCAAAAGTTTGATATGATTTTTTCATATTACTACATTTATTTTTACTTTTATAATCAACTCATCATGATTATTTTATTTTATGTTGATGATATCACATTAACAAGAAATGAAATATGAATGGTCAAGTCCCCAAATCTTTAATGATTATCTCAATTTGATATGAAAGAACTCATTCATGTGCAGTTTTGCTTGGCATTTGAGATTTAATGGCATAGAAATATTTTTAAGTTAAGAGAAGTACATTAGGGGGATTTTAAAAAAGTTTAGAATGGTAGGTTGTTGTTCACTAAGACACCAATGGAACTTAGTATGAAACTATCAAGGTTGATAAGTCTGAACATTGATAATTAGTGAGAGGAAATGAAAAAGGTCCGACATTGCATTGGAATACGAATATTAATGTACTTATTGGTTTGTATCAAGTTAGACATTGCAAAATTAGTTGGAATGATAAAAAAGTTTATGGTCTATTTGGTTAATAACATTAGGTTGTTGTGAAGAGAATAATTAAGTGTCTACAAGGAAAAATTGATTATGGCATATGCTATGATGGTCTCAACCAACAATCTAATCTTTTGGGATATCATCACATGGATTGAACATGTGATGTTGACAACATAAATTTAACCCCAATTCATGTGTTTAATTTATTTAGTGGTGTTGGTAGTTGGAGAAGATAGAGGCTAGGAATTGTTGCATTGTCAAGTGAAAAACATGTATACATAGTGATGCTATAGAAAAATGTGGTACAACTTCAATAAATATGCAATGCCATAATTTCAAATGGGTAGGGTTGTGATAATTCACTCTAATAGTTAAAGTGCAATGACATTGGCAAATAATCCAACATATCATACAAAATTAAAAACACATTAACATTTAATATCATTTCATAAGGGAAAGGATAAAGTACAATATAGTTTACTACTTAAGTGCGGGACTAAGTAGATGGGTTTCAAATTTCTCACTAAGTATTTGAGTAGTGACAAGTGGTGGGTGGACTCCATGCATATTGAAAAATTAATTTCTAAATGAATTTGGGTGGATTTGGACTAATGAAGGGAGGCTCAAAAGAAGACACGGTTTTGTAGAGGAGGCTTGTTTCTATATGAATAAATCATCCTTTCAAGTTGCCTATTTTGTTAGTGGGTTCTTCCAATTGATGAAGAATTTATCTTTTCTCTTGGCATGTTCTTTCACTTTTATTACTCCTACCAAAACAACTTTGTTTCTCCCCATGATAATGGTCCATTTTCAATAATTTATCCTAAAATGGTACCAAAATTGGAAGCTATATATTTTCCTCTAATTCCTCCTTCCAACCCTTTTTTACTCACCACAAATTGAGCTTCCAATTAGAAGATGTGGTAATTTTATGTTGATACACCTTGTACAACCCTAATTTTGGGTTTGTTATGTCGGTTGGTATTGCACTTGTTATGACTTCAGCACTTTTGATACCATGTTATTATAATTTTTATTGTATGTACTCTAATATGTCATCTTCATGCATCCACTAATCCACTACAATTTGGACCTTCAAAGAGAAAGTAAGGTCCATGCTAGTAAAACTTGTTGTTTTTGGTGTTTTTGTAGGTTAGTGAACTTGTACACTTTGTCAAATTTTCCCTAACATGTATCCAATTTGTCCCAAAACACCTTGATCCATCTTCTATGCAATACCATAAGTGGCACTTAAGCCTATTTAATCCTAGTTTGAGAACTATACAAAATCCCTAACTTGTACAATATGTAACCCCAAAAACATGGTGAAACAGATTCTAAAATTTTTACCCAATGTACATTGCTTTTTCCTCCATCAACCCTAAAATTCCATAAAATTCCAATGTTCCAAAAAAATCTAGAGCGAAGATGGTAAGTTTCCTTGTTTAAAGGAGCCAAACTAAGGATCACCCACTCTAATATCAAATTTATGGAAGAAGCAACCAAATTAGCATAAAAAATACCTAAATCAGTAATGTCACACCTAAAGAATGATAAAAAGTCAATGAATAACAATGCCACTTCAAATGGGCAACCTCCTTTACACCTTATGTTTATAGAGAACTCTTAATGAACCATATAGCTAGATGTTCCTGATATATATAAGAGACATATGGTACAATTACTAATAATGAACCAACAAATCGAACAACAATAATATAACAATGGAAATGTAATAGATTAATACTTAAGGGCTTAAAAAAGAGCTTAAGAGAGATACATAACCACCATGAAAGTTGCAAATGTTGTGGACAAAAGAATAGAAGGGATCAAGTCAAGGGGAAAGACAAGGAGGTATCAAACCACGAAGATCAAGCAAGCGATGAATCAAGGGGAGTAGTAGGAAGGATCGAGAAAGACATGATAGGAATTCAAATGCATATATATCTACACACACATTGAAGTAATGACTGGACATGAATTACTGAAAAATGGGAGATCAGAATAGAGCAACAAAGCTCAACCATGTATATTTTGATTTCTTTTATGAAATAACAAATATATGTTTTTTTTAGAATATATATATATATATATATATATATGAATGTATATTGAAGATCGTGATGTTAGTTGGTGTAAGTAATAATAAGGGATAGTTTTTATTGATTGTGATTATCAAAATGTTTAATAAGTTATGTTAAGTTAAAGGTTTTAAAATAAATAGCAAAAAAAAACATCAATGGAAACAAAACAAAACATATGATGTAAACAACTTGACATTAAAACAATAAAAACAAAAAATAAATGATGCAAATCCCATAATATACAAAACACAAAGGGGAAGTGAAATAAAAATACAATAAAAAAAAATTAAATAATAGATACTAGCATAAAGTAACATACCTACACTTATTAGAAACAATATTTTGAAATATATTAAAACAAACCCAAACATTAAGATACAAATGTTCTTTAATTTATTTTTAAAACAACTTATAATATTTATTTTTAAAACAACTTATAATAATGAATGGGAAAATGCAATTATGGTCTAATGAATGAACTAAATGCAATCATAGTCCACAAGAAGCAATGCAAGTGAAAGTTGTTACCTAGATCCACACCAACATTTCATACACAACTACTCGATGAGAATTTGAAGAGGAAAAATAAGTTACTTGTATATATGAAAAGAAGCTTCTTTGTAAACGTATTGGGGGTGAAGCCATGAATTCCCTTAAAATATAATATTGATTTGCTATGAACTCTTTTAATATATAATATAATAATTTAAGTTGATAAGTCGTGAAGTTTTTAATATTTTATTATTAAAGATGATACATATTTTTTATTTTATAAAAACTAAAAATTTTATATATATAAAAGGTATGATCGAGGTCGCATATTACAAAGGAGGGTGTTGGTGGAAGACATACTAGCTACAAATTTTTCAAAAAAAGCTTACAAAATTAAGTCTAGATTTGATCTTGCTTCATTGAAAGCAAAGCTTTTCTTTTCTATCCTAGAACTATCCTTGCGAAAGATTTATTTATGCCATTTTTACAAAATTGAGGAGTGCCTTACTGATCTTCTTTAAACTCGGTCTTCCTCTGGAGGGGGCTCTAGTGCTACGTTCAGATCAAGCAGCTTGGGGTCTGCTCTGCTTCTTGTTTCCTCATTCTGGATTTGTGCTGGTGAGTTTGGTGGCCTAGCTTCCAACTTTGCTTCCATGTTCTCCCCTTGGCGTCTGAGAAACTAAACTTCATCTTGTAATTGATTTATTAATATGTGGCGTTGAGCTAGAGTGTCTAGTGTGAAAGTGAGAGTGGAGTTGTGAGAATCAAGACATAGTGCTAGCTGTTGGGTGGCGGAGAAATTATCATCCACCAATTCTTCCTCCGGTCTTTCACGAGCTAAGCGCTGAGCCATTTTTTCAATTAGACTGATTGTGATTGCTAGAAAATTACCTCCACTCCAATCACTAATGTTGCCTTTGACGTTTCCTTTGTCGATGATGTTGCCTCTGTCGATGTTTCCTCTGGTGTTGCCTCTGTCGGAGCTGCCTCTAGTGCTACCTCTATCGATGGTGCATCTGTCGATGTCGCCTCTTTCAAAGCTGCTCCTGGTGCTATCTCTAATGCTTCCTTTGTCTACGTTGCTTTCTATGTTGCCGATGCTCACGAATTTATCATGGGTTATCCCTCTGATTCTGGAGCATTGACAAATTCCTAGATTGCGTCGGTGATGTAGCTCCTCTTCCCATATGAAATTCCAAACTGCAGAGTTCTGGTGTGGTTGCCTGCAATGATGGGTCGAGAGCTTACCTTCCAATTTACCTCTGCTAGCTAAAATCTTGATGCAAGAATGATGTGCAATCTCAAGATTTGAGTGTCTTTCAAGTGTTGGAGCGACATGTACTGCTTGCATTCACTTGCGTTGAATAATGACTGGGTTCCCTTCAATTACCTTCACCTCAGGCAAAGTTATGGCAGAGGTGATGTTGCGAGCTACTCAGCGAGCGTGGAGAGAAAGGTACGATGAGTTCCCATGGAGGAGGAACACAGAGCGATATGAAATATCCATTTTGTTGTCTTGTTGTGTGCAGGTTCCCATGGGACGAATGTTATGGGAGTACAAATCCTCCCTGAGCATGACTCTCGGCTTACTACACGGCTCATCCAGTTGTAGCATTGTGTGGAGACTGGCGCGAGTGATGACGAGAGGGGGATGATTCATTGGGGGGGGGCTGAGAAAAGTTGTCTGCCCAACATTTCCATATGATTTGGGGCATTTCCAATTGCTAAATTTGCATGTTCATCCACCTCTATATTGTTAGCGTGTGGGACATGTTAGAAGGAGGAATGGAATGAGAACAAGGTTGCTATGATCCTTTCAATGATTCTTTTCAACTTTGAGTTCTTTGGGCCTGTCCCTTTAACGAAGTGTCAAACTATATTTTTTGAGTCCCCTATTACAATAATGTTGCTGAGTTTTCGTTCCTGAGCTAGGAGTACTCCTTGTTACATCACATAAGCCTCTGCCATGTTGTTAGTGGTTACGCCTAGATTCCAGGAGTAGCATAACATTCTTTTTCCTCTAAAACTGTACAAAACCCCTCCCACACCTGCCTCCCCTGAGGATGATACATATTATTAACAATGGTATTTAATTATTTATTATTAAAGATGGTAAATATTATTAACAATGGTACATATTCTGTGTACTTTGATGTTTCCAATATGTAGAAATTAATAGAAATTGTGCTGAAAAAATGTGACTCATGCAATTAATAGAAATTGAATTGATTGTTAGATTTTTTATTTTTAATTAAAAATTACGTTATATAATCAGGTATGAATTTTAAAAGGACAAAAAATTGATGTGCTATCATGAAATTGCCATCTTGATGTGAAATCCATAATAAGCTTTGGTATTGACTGAAAATTATACAAATTGATTTGATTGTTAGATTTTTTAATAATTAAAAATTACATTATATAATAGGTATGACTTTAAAAATCCATAATAAGCTTTGGTATTGACTGAAAATTATACAAATTGATTTGATTGTTAGATTTTTTAATAATTAAAAATTACATTATATAATAGGTATGACTTTAAAAGGAAAAAAAAATGATGTGAAATCCATAATAAGCTTTGGTATTGATGGAAAATTATACTTTATTTATATATTTTTTTTTAAAATAAAAAAGGGTAGACCCTGCTATAATATATTAACCAAAAACTGTAACAGAATATACATGATCAAGAGTTTTGTCGTTCAGAATGCTGCCGGAAAAGCCCGGAAATCAGCATTTTTTCATGTCCAAAACAACCATATTCTATTGGCACCTGTCCTGCCCGAAGGAAACCAAGACAGGTGCCACAAGTCTAAGTAAAAACAGTAGCAAAAAGCTAAAGACATAAAACATGAAAATCCTAGGTTGTTGGTGACCTGGCTGCTTCGTCGACTTTCCAAGTGGCGCCTGCCGGGATAGTGAATGGCTGCGCGCAGAGTGGACATTTGCATCAATCAGGAGCGTCCGAGTAGGCATCGAAGAGCACGTCCAGGCGTTGTCCCATTACAAGAGCCCGGTGCTCCAGGTCGGCCATGTGGCCTCGGAGCTCAAACACCAAGGACAGGTGTTCTTCGCTACCGAGAAAGCCATGCATGTCACCACGAACATCGGGCATCCTGTCACCCTGC
>JASDQU010502689.1:55948-76293 GCA_032191745.1 Picea mariana | reverse complement strand
AACACAACTATAATGATGTTTATAAAGAAAAAACAACAAAAAGGGGGCTTTTAGGACCTACCAACAACAAACCAAAGTCATTATTAGTGATATATATCTTTGGTAGGGTATGGTAGGGTACGGAGAGGAGAGACATACATAGTTTTGGAAATGCTAAAAGGCATATAGCATGTAATTCCATTAGTCAATGTCCAGCCACCAATCAAACAGTCTAACAATTTTATCATCTACTGATACTGTTGAGACATATACATAGTTTTGGAAATGCTAAAAGGCATATAGCATGCAACTCCATTTGTCAATGTCCAGCAACCAATTAAACAGTAAGACAAAAAAAAAATTATCATCTACTTATACTGTTTAAAATTAATTGAAGCATCCCACTTTTTATTGATATTGACTTCAAAATTTGGGTTAACAATATGCACCTAGCAGCAGAGCATTTAATGTTCTATAGGTTTGGGATAGTTCTATCTAAAACACTTTTAGATTTGATGGTATATATCCCAATATATTGGTAGTTCAAAATTTGTATCCTAAAATCAGTTTGTGGGATCGCATAAGCTGTTGACAAACAAAATGCACTAAAGGTGTTTAGATTGAATAGTATATATCCCAACATATAGAGCATTAAATGCTCTGCTGCAGTGTGCATATTATAACCCTAAACTTCTCSCATATTATTAAAAAAAAAAACTGTAAAAACCATTAAACTTAATTATTAASACATCAAAATAAATTTAATACAATTATAGTTTTTTTTTTTAAAACAACCAATTAATTTGTCAAATAAATATTAATTTTCAAAGTGATTTTGTAAATTTGCATGTCAMAAAGAGGATTATGAACTCTCCTACTTTATGCAAAATAAACTCTACAAACGTCCATCCTTTCCTTATGGGCTCAAAGCTGCATCTACTGCATTAACCCAAAAACTTGTATCTCAAAGCCTGCTTTAATGCAACATAAAGCTTCACCCTCTCTTCATGTGTTCAGAGTTAGATCTTACTACATTAACCCAAAGACTCGTAACTCAAAGCCAGCTTAAATACTTTATAAAGCTGCGTATCATCTGGGACCCCATGTTTTTCCAACTCTGATTAAAGCTTGATGTGGCCATTCCCATGTTTTTCCAATTCTGATAAAGCTCTGACGTGGCTATTCCATCGTCATTTAAGCTAAACTACCATAGACATCACTTTCATAAGCCTCGTGCTTAAAATGTTAAAACACAGATTAGAACGTAATGTCTCCTGTTTTTTTGACACATGGGGTATTCAAATATTGGTAATTTAGTGATAACTCTTGGGTACAAGGCCATGGCTTGATAGTTAACACCAAATTTTAGAGTAGGTGCTCTCCAGATAACTACCACTCTTAGAACTCTTCGACATGTCAGATGATTTTAAGATAGTAAGCAATTCACCATGATTTAAGCTTTCAGAAAGATTAGGCTACAAAGCCAAAGAAATCAACCATCTGCCACATATGCAAGTTCAGCAAAACCGAACCAGAGTCGCACAAAGCAGCAGGATCTACTCAACTCACAAAAGGAAAGATGTAAATTATAGTTTTACACAAACAAACAAAACTCCATTCAGGAAAAGAAATAAAAAGGAACTCAAGGTCTTCCATATCAACGTTTGAGCTTTGAGGCCAGCTAGTACAGTTTCATTTGAACATCAGTTATCAGGCGACCTCTCTCCCGCTGATAATGGAGTAACTACATATGGCTCTTCCATACAAACATCAGAAAATATTATTAAGTCTAAATCAAAACCGCAGGCCCTGATCACAAACCAAAATGGCTGAGCACTGACAAGCTGCAGCCCGTAGATAATGTTATATTAATAATCGCAGTTGAAAGTTCCAAAATAAAGAAGTTGATGGGTGGATACTTTACATAATGTCTATCAGCATATTTTATGTTTGGGTTAATGATGATAATGCTTCCAGTCAGCTTTGGAGAACAGAGAGCGTACATGGGGCTTTAAATATGACGATAAATGTGTAGTAGAAGCTGAAGCCTCCAACTGGAGCAATCATGTGGAAATGGATTGCTTAATCAGAGGATTTCGTTGTATCCACTCTTCCAGCACCACCACCAACTTCCCTTTCTGCAACACAATGAATACATAGGAATTGAAAACGGGTAACATGCAGCTAAGAGTGTTATAATCACCACTCTGGACTACCAAACAAATAAGATGACAGACAAACAACAAACTATACACAATTTCACCGTCCATAATCCTTGACAAAATCACAAACGACTCCATAAAATATTTTAACTGAGATGTCATGAGGTTTCCATTGATTTTAGGCGAGGAGTAAGGCAGACTGGGTGGTTTTGGGTGGTGCTGCTGATCTAGGACTACTTCCGGTGCTAGTGCTATCAGACAGAGAAACAAATGTTTTTTGCAAAACACCTGTTGGGGAGGAAGAAACTGCAATGTCTTTATTATGACTCAGACTATTGTTATTGTTTTGGCTGTCTCTTGGACTGCATTCCCATCCATGGTCAGCAGTACCATTCATAAAGTTATGTTGAAATCCTGAAGAAGCATTCTTGCACTCGCTAGTAGATTGAAGAACCTCTGCTAACGGGCCACCTACTGGACTCTCCCATGTAATGGGTATCCAATTGCTGTGGCGATGTCTCTCCTCCTCATTAATTATGTTGCCTACTCCAAGACCCATATGGGTATCATCATCATCGTGGTCTCTAGACATAGATAATTTTAGAGGGGAAAGTGATAACTTGCCACGAGGGGAGCTTGAATTTGTTGCAGAAAAATCTGAGGATGCCATTGGAATTGAAATGGAGAGTTGAGTGGTTGATGAGCTTCTGTTTGATCGATCTTCCTCAACATCTGACCACGAAAGTGTGGATGCGTCGCGAGATCGAGGCCAATCATCAAAAAAATGTCTCAGGGGTTGTCCTTGTCCTTCACTCTCACGACCCACATTTCCTGACTCCACAACACCGAAGCCTGAGTTTCTGAATGAATGCTGATGCTGCATCTGCTGACTTGCGTCTGACATAAGACTAAAGTCTTGGCCCAAAAGTGTTCTTACTTGTGGGGAATTGTACTGCATAAAAGATCCATTCTGTTCTGTCTTAACCTGTGACACTTTAGATGTAATACTTGAACGCCACCCATTGTTGTTCACTGATGAAAGTATGGAATCCTGACCAAGCCCTCTTGTGCTTCCAGAAACATCAGAGAAAAATACTTGCTCATCAATGTCTCCCCCTTTCATCCCATTCATATACCTACAACAAAATGTTTAAAAACGAGCAGACTCAGTTTTTGTAGACAATCTCGCTTTACAGATTGTAAAAGGAAATCCAAAAAATGCAGTTTTATAGCAAATATGATTTGGTTATGAATACATTTAGGGCTAACAATACAGTGTTATGCAGTTTTTTAGAAGATTTAAGCACCTTGGTTCTGGTATGATAAAGAAGCATGAATTTACATAGCAAAATGGCTGCTTGCCTTGCAAGTATGAAAGTGCAATATAACAAAAAGGACAAAATTGCTTCCTTGCAACAAGAAGTCATCTACACTGCTTCACTGACTACAAAGTAATCAAGGCTGGGATATATCAAGCCAGAAACTCCAATGAAATTAGAAATGAACTGCCAGAAAACCTATAAGAAAATGACAAGAATGTTACTGGTATGGGAACTAAATAATGGGAATATTTTATTTGGACACTGAATGCAAAACACGTTTGTAGATTTCAATTCAGAACAATATTCTGCAGCATTCCACCAAATGCTCCATAAAATGATAACGATGTCAATCCAAGCAAAAAATAATTTACCAAAACTCCGTCATGAATGTTCATAACAGACTTTACCAAGGAGTGGATCTCTTGTTCATTACCTGTATTCTTTGTCAGACCCCATCGAAGAGGCCGATCCAGAAGCGATTTGGAAGAGGTTAGAACTCATTCCAAGAGGAGATTGCTGCTGCTGATGGTGACTGTTAACAGTAACTGGGGGACGAAGATTGCTAGTGTGAATGTTGGTGTTACGAACAGCTGCCAGACTGATAGAAGAAGGGGATGGACCATTGGAAGTATTGGTGTTTGTGGTGGTTGTGGTGGTGATGGTGGGTGTCGGTCCTCCCAGCTGTGACTGAGAATTAGGGGCCGCAGTCTGGCCTTCCACAGGCTTTCTTGAACGATGACGGCCCCTGTGCATGTGCCGTTCGCAATACTTTTGGTCTGGAACCACGTCTCTGGAGCAACGCCATTTCTTGCCATCAGTTCTTCGGCATCTTCCAGGCTCTGGGTCTGTATTGCTAGGAAAACCCAACTGGAAGGAATTCCATGCCACTGCATTACATATCAAAAATATATCAGTTTTTTACATTTTGGCAATCTTGGTTTCATGGGTTTCAGCATTCCAAGTTGCTTCAGCCTTCAACAATGCATGGGTTTTATGGGCTGTATAAAATCTTACTAGGATGATAAGATCCAGCCGACAGTGCAACAGACAAGGCAGCCACGCTCTTCCTTATGGGGATGATGAGGTCTGGAGGCACAGGAACACCAGCCATCATGTATTTGAAAATCAAAGCCTGGTGTTCCAGCTCCTGCCACTGCGACTGTGTAAAAGGCGGGCGTGTTCCTGCTATAATCCCGTGCATTCCTCCCATGTGACTTGCACCATTTTCCCTCGACATGCCCAGAGGCAACCCTGCAAATATATACACAAAAAATGATGACTAATATCTTATCTACCAGCTGCCATGATTATTTCTGCAGCTCGGTTGTACATATAGTAGAACAAATCAGTAACGGATGAATAAACGGTATTAAAATTTAACAAGGCTTGTGGAACTGGCCAATGTGGTAAAACAAAAACCCAAGACAAACCCACACTGACATTGACCTGGGCACTCGTTTAGAAAGTGCAGAAAGAACCAATACTAGCAGACTTATCATGGGCTCTATATCTGAGAAGGACAAACCCATAGTGACATTGGCATGAACTCTGGTTTAGAAAGCTCAGGAAGATTAAAACAGACTGACAGGCCTATTGTGGGCTCTATATCTGAAAAGGCAAGATTGACCCAGATGAGGATTGATTTGAAATCTTGAAACTGCATAGCATGGCAAGCCCCTTGAAATTTTTAGATGTAGTTCAACTTCGAATCCTTCTAAGTGATATTCATTTGAATGAACTGCTCAGAACTTCTTTTATGATCATATAGCTGGAACCAAGATACTTCATTTAAACTTATTTTATTCTGGATTATAATAACCGGATGACTTGACTTCAACCCATCTTAACCACTTAATTATTTACGTAAGCAACTTGATTTCTGCAGATCAAACCCAATCCAATGAAAGGCAACCAAAACCACCATCGCCTCTTCCTAAAACCACCATCCGATCGGCGGATTTAACTTCAACTCCACAACAAAAACCAACCTATTCATTAAAAACAATGCACACACTGCAATAAAAAACAGCCCCCCAAAACAGCAGCAAAATCAGGCTTTGGGACAGAAATCATCAATGCAAATCTACAACAAAATTAAATCATTGTAAAGACTAATTGCACAATGTGACGTAATAGATACTGCAAAATACCTGCAGGCTTATTACAGTTATAAGATTGATGAAAACTCAGAGTCCTTGCACCCCCGCCACCACCATATGCAGACACCACCGAGTCACATCTCATGAGCCTTTGTTCAGACACATTCACACAGCCTTCATTCGTAATCAGTCCACCACCATCAGAAGCACCAGAATTGGTAGGAGAACAATTAGTCAGACGTCCATCAGACATAATAGAATTGCTCCTCAGAAGAGATCCTATAGCAGCAGCACTGTTATTGTTTCCGTTGCTGTTATGGTGTTGCTGTTGTCTACAAGAGAAGGAATCGGTGCGTGCAATCTTGATGGGCCCTCTGCTTCTTTCGTCTAAATCCATTTCAGAAGCTGGACGACATTGCTTATTATAAGGATCGCCTACAGACACATGTGACAGCATTCCAATTCCAATTCCTGTAGGGGATGACAATCCCGGCATTCTACTGTGTCGGTGATCCCCCAGCTCAGATAAACTCCCAGACACCGACACAGAACTATGTGAAAAATCCATCCTCCTCCTCCTCAATCAAATAGCAAAAACACAAAAAACCTCACCCCCACGCCCAAATCCTCCACCACTGCTCAAAACGACTCAGACCCTACTCCATCAACGATTTTTCTCTATCTCTTTTCCTCAGAGATTTTTGACGTGATTAACATCAAATCAATATCACACAACAGTTAACGACCTCAAACCCAACGCCACGCAGACCTATCACAGTAAGAAGATCGCCATGCAGTCTGAGGCTCCTTTTCGCTCTGTCCACCTTCAGATTCAGAACCGTTTTTCCTGGATTTTTCAGACCATCTCTATCTCTATCTCTAATGTAGAAATATCCACATCCACACCCACGGTCCTCATTATACTCGCCCTTCAACACCGCTTATCATAATAATAATAATATCTCACACAAACCGCTTACTGCTTTACTCGTACCGCTCGCTCGTGATACCTTTTTCACCTTACCGCTTTCAAACAATGGTGCACCGTAATACCACCCACCTATGAAACAAGCAGATTTGTACTTGTACGAAACTGCTTGCACATCCCTCGAAGATGGTAATTATTGAAGCAAGGTATGCATGTATGAATGTATGCCTGCCAGCCAATACATTCATTCATGCTCAGTTGCAATGATGAATGATGGCATTCACCTCCGCTCCCCCTGACATGCACCTGCCTCTGCCTCCCTCCGTATTAGAGGGACATGTTCTACTTGGGCGAGCATATGACCTGCTTTCCACCCTCCATCCCTTCTAAAGTCCACTATCTCTCTCCTATGACCACGTAATTTAGATCAAGAGATTCAACGATGACTTGCACCCCACATTAACTTTGAAATGTTTTTGTGTCTTTTTTTCCAGGAAAATTGGTTGCTAAATCAATACCAACTTAATGGGTATATAAATGACACACTGTCAATGATAGATCCCTTTTACTAACCTGAAATTTTATCAGCAACAAGTGATATCTTACCATGGTAACTTGACTAAAATCAAATTTGGTTATTTAGGTATTTGAAAAACATTTCAACATTACCATAATTTTGATGAGTTAAAAGGTTAGGAAGGTTGGTAGTGAGATTTAATTTGGGTATACTCTGCACATTTTAAAAGAAAGTGATTGTCATCTTCAACCCTCTTAGTGTCACAAAGATGGAAGATTCTTTCATGCCACTATGTTTTGAGAATTATCCAATGCCCACTTTCACTATGGAGCTCATGAGAATTTGTTCTTATTTTAGCAACGCTGATTTTCTTCTTACACTAGTATATACAGATACTTTTGATCTTCCAAATTAGTGTCGATCACCTCCTTATAGTATTTTAATTTCATTTTATCCTATAATTCTTCATCACACCACAATTTCTCCTTAAATTTAGATGTTATAACATTTTACAAGATGATCTTTTCCTTTATTCTCCAATGATTTAGCCAAGAGTGTGCATCTTTATACCATCCTTTTTTTCCAAAGAAAATTTGCTCTAAATTATATTAAACTTATAATTTCATTTACATCTTCAAAACCATGTCAAAACTAGTCATACTATTTGAAAGACTTTTATTATCCCCATCCAAATCAAAATTTGCTATGACTCAGTAGTCTCAATTGAGCTAGTCGAGTCTTCTGATGATTACTAAACCCAACTGAAATACGAGTATTAAAAGAGATTTATATGAGTCGGTGGTTCAGCCTTCCCATAGACCAAATGATAATAAGTCAATCTGCTATAGTCCCGAGCAATGTGATCTGCTTCCTTGTTGTGCTCCCTGTAGATGTGTATATAGTTGATTTCTTGGAACAGAGAAGATAATTCCTTGGTTCTGCGCTTCCATCCTTCTAAATTGCTGGCATTTAATATACAATTATTGTTGAGCCAATCAATTATAACCTTCGAGTCTCCAAGTATTTTTAAATTTGAAATATTCCACAGTTTTCACAAAGTTAAAGTCACCCATGCCCCCAATAACTCAGATTTTGAATTTGTGCCACTGCCTCCATTTATGTGTCATCTACAAGCTTTCTGTTCAAAAAAATTGAAAACTCCCCCAGCCCCACAATTTGAACCCTTCAAGATAGATGCTCCATCGAAGATGCAATTGTATGAACAGTATCTTGGATCACTGGGCTCCATTTAATAACATTTTTAACTTTTGGACTGTTCCCTGGGCTAAAAATCCTAAGAGTTTTAATAATGACAGCCCAACAGGAAGGGGATTTATCCTCGAATAGAACTTGGTTTCTTTCAACCCAAATAAAACAACAAAGATGGACACCCATAATAATTGGACACTCTTTGTCTTTAACCTGGGACTCAAAGCAATGACTAAGTGATTCTCCATTCCAACGAAAATTTTGATTAAGACGGATTGCTAGATTGGCCCAAACTGACTGAGTAAATCGACAGTGTACAAGCAAATGATCAACATCTTCATTCTCGGCCTTGCATAAGGGGCAACGTCTGGGACCTTGCCACCCTTTAACCTGCAATACTTGCCACGAATAGTTTTTTCTTCAATTGCATTTCCCACTTCCATATTTTTTTTTTCCACCCCTTCACTTGAGGTCACTCAAAGGTAGAAATAAGCGTTGCATAGGTATTTTTAACTGTCAATCTACCTGAGGAATCCCCTCCTTTCCAGATCAATGTATCTTTATACCATCCTAACTTGAGCCCTAATTGCTTTGGTTCTAGTTTAAAGCAATTTTGGGAAGTCTCTTGTCTTCAATATTGTTTAACTTGCTCTTATCCATAAATATCTAATCATAGTTGTACTATTAATGAGAAAGGAAAATGACTAGCTTCTAATCAATCAACCACAAATTAAATGTACACACACACACATATAATAAAAACAAGTTCTCAAAATCTTCAATAAGTTAAAACTTCTCATAACCATACATATGTTGGCACATCCTAACATACTTCCACTCGTCTCAAATGACAACCTTTAACCTTACAACAACTCAAATTAAATCTCATTTTAATCAATCAATTATAAACAACCTTAAAATAGCAAATACATTTATTTATATAAAAACATACATTAAATAAAACACATTAAATATAGTCCCCTAGGTGTAGGAAAGTCAGTGATGGAGTGTGTGTTGCGGGGACAAAAAAGTCAGCCATGTTAAGGGTTGGTGTGGATCACGCCATGTTATAATATAAATTATAAATTATAATTAAATTTAGATTTGTAATTCTAATCAAACTTAGATTTGTATCTTTTATTTAAGAATTTAGCATGGACAAGTACATTGATTCCAGGAACAATAAAACTAGATCTCCAAAGTCTTCATTAACTTAAGATCTCCCCACATCATAAAAACCATACATCTATTTTACCTTAAATGGCACCCACAATTCTAATCTCCCTCTAAGTCCTCCACGTTAACATCCCTTAATTTATAAGAGAAAGTTGATATAAAATTTAAAAACACACTTAAAATAAAACACATTAAAATATAAATTCTAATCAAACCTATATTTATATGTAATTTTTATTTAAAAACTTAACACTTACCTAGGTAACAATAAAACTGAATCCCCAAAATCTTGAATAATTTAAAATCTCCCCGCATCATAAGAGCCATACATTTATTTTACCTTAAATAGCACCCACAATTCTAATCTCCCTCTAAGTCTTCCATGTTAACATCTCTTCCTACAACTCTAATTTCCCTCTAAGTCCTCCATGTTAATATCTCTTCCCACAATTCTAATCTCCCTCTAAGTCCTCCATATTAACATCTCTTCCCACAATTCTAATCTCCCTCTAAGTTCTCCATGTTAACATATCTTCATTTATAAGAAAAAGTTGATATAAATTTTTAAAACATATTTAAAATAAAATACATTAAAATATAAATTCTAAACAAACTTAAATTTGTATATAATTTTTATTTAAAAACTTAATATTTAGTAACAATATAACTAAATCCTCACAATCTTCAATGATTTAAAATCTCTAACCATACATCTTTAACCTTAAGTGTCACCCACAACTCTAATCTCCCTTTGAGTCTTCCATGTTAACATCCCTTTCATTTCTAGGAAAAAGTTGATATGTTATAGGGATGAGAGCTCTTCCTCACAAGAAGCCTAAATGCATACCCCCATAAATAGTATAAATAAGTGAGGGGAATTGAATTAATAAACCAACCTATTGATTATGTCCTTCACAAGATGCTTAGATATGTGTGTTGTATAGAGAGTAGAGAAAGGAGTGTTTATGTTTGTATGTCCATTACAATAACGAGGAGGAGAACATAGTGAAGAAATCAAAGATTTGATGACAAGGATATGCATGAATTTTTGTGCAATAAAGATTGGAATCTATGCTATGCTAGTGAATAGTGCTCCATGTGATTGCCAAATAAACTATTTATATAATTGATATACATCTTTAGTTTTGATGTGAAAGAGAGTGACTTTGCATTTTTCATTAAAACATATGTCTTAATGAGATTGAATTGACTTAACTAAATTAAGTATCTAAAGTACCAATGTACTTAAATTTACATCTCATATCTGATTATATTAGAATTATAAAATATTTGTGTACATAGAACAAAGAGACCACATCATTTTTTCTTATATGTAACCTTGTCTTATACTTTTGTCACATTGATAAAAAAATCTCATTATGAGAGGACAACAACCTACAAATTGAAAAAGGCATCAGGATCGATATCAGACTGAATTGAAAAAGTCATCAGGATCCCTATCAGAAGACTTTATTAAGAAGATCAACTATTAGGTTGAGAAGAACTTTTGCATAGAATATGATATATAATCATTTCCTTCTTGGAAATTGATGTATATATACTTACATTCCTGTTAACAAACCTAGAATTTTTTAACTATAAGCCAATCATAATAGCAATGTCAAACTATCTAACCTACAGGACTCTTGAAGCTCGAACGGTGTCAAGGGTTGGAGATAGAGATCGGTGTCAATGTCTTATGGTGTACAAAGATTTGTTAATCACTTGACTGGATCGAAATTCGTGAGTGGAATAAGATTAAAGTTAATGGCACATGCAAAAGTATCTTTGCAACAACCAAAGTAAACTTGGCATCAAACTCCACCATGTTTTTTTGATTCTCCAAAATCCTACACAGGTATCAGGTTCATACTCTACATATAGAGGCTACAGATACTCTTACCATTTTCAAACTTGTAGCAACAGTAAATGTTAAATGCATGATGTTTACTTGGACCAGGGAGAGTAGTGCTCGGATGGATTATTCCTCTTGAGAAAAGGAATTTTTTCTGAGATGGCCGTAACCACTTTTTGGAGGGGAGCAACTGAAGGCAATTGTTAAATTGCTTACTTTTATTCATTCAAAGCACTTTGGGAACATAATGTATCTTCTCAAAAAAAACAACAACAACATGGCTGGCAGAATGAAGTAGTTATCCACTGCAATTAAATGTCCATACCTGCAACTTAACATGGGATAAAGGGATTTAGGAAGTAGCACCACCAATAATTAATAACAAGGAAGAAAAAATTCTCCAGGTAGCGAAAAGAGTGGAGTGGTAACTAAAATCTCAACTTAAGCAGATAGCGAGTTTGTATATTGCTAAATCAAGTTTAAGTGTTAAATAGATTAAGATTAGAGATAGGTAACGAGTTTTTTTTTTTTGGTTTAAAGGTGGTAAAATTTGTCATAATTCATTTGTAAATAGACAGTGAAAATGTCTGAACTTAAGCAGGCTGTAGAGATTTGTATATTGCTAAATGTAGTTTTAGTGTTAAATAGATCATGTTAAGATTAGAGATAGATTTTTTAGATGATGGTAAAATTTGTCATAATTCAATTGGAAACATCTCAATTCAAACAGGTTGTAGGAATTTGTATATTGCTAAATGTAGTTTTAGTGTTCAATAAATCATGTTAAAATTAGACATAGATAACCAGTTTTTAGAAGGTGGTAAAATTTGTCATAATTCAATTATTAATAGACAGTGAAAACATCTCAACTCAAGCAGGCTGTAGATATTTGTATATTGCTAAATGTAGTCTTAGTGTTAAATAGATCATGTTAAGATTAGATATAGATATAGAAGGTGGTAAAATTTGTCATAATTCAATGGTCAATCTCGACTCAAACAGTGGTAGCAATTTGTATATTGCTTTTTAGAAGGTGGATAAATTTGTCATAATTCAATTGTCAATAGACAATGAAAACATCTCAACTCAAATAGGCTGTGTGATTTGTATATTGCTAAATGTAGTTTTAGTGCTAAATAAATCATGTTAAAATTAGAGATAGATAATGATTCCAAAGGTTAATAATTCAATTGTCAATAGACCGTGAAAACATCTCAACTCAAACAGGTTGTAGCTATTTTTATATTTTAGTGTTAAATGAATCATGTTCAGATTAGAGATAGATAGCCAGTTTTTTGTTTTTGAAGGTGGTAAAATTTGTCATAATTTAATCATCAATAGAGAATGAAAACATCTCAAACTCAAGTAGTTGTAGCTATTTGTATATTGTAAAATATAGTTTTAGTGTTAAATAAATGATGTTAAGATTAGAGATAGATAAGGAGTTTTTTTTTTTGTAAGGTAGTAAAATTTATCATAATTCAATTGTCAATAGACAGCCAAACAGTGATTGCTAATTATATATAAACTAGCACAGCCGCTAACTATGAACGCCGAAAAGAATCGGCTGATAATCTCCGTGCAGTAAAAATTTCCCGCGTAATTAAACAAAACCTAGTTAAAAAATAGTTAAAAAATAGTTAATAGTTAAAAAATAATCTTAATTGACACAGTAAAAATGCCAGGTCGAGGAAAATCCATGGCGGAGTAAATAATGTACATTGTGAAAACTATGGAGCAAATGATGTAGTAAATAATTTGATTTGTCGAATTAATTTTATTAATGAATTTCAGTAATAATTAACAGTCATATTTTCACATAAACAGTTGAGTTTCATTTATCTTGTGTTAATATTTTAATTTTTGTTAATCACTTACGTGGCAATCAGTTAGCTATCAAAGTAATTTTTAAATATGATTAGGTAAATGTAAAAAAGTAAACACATAAAATGATGTCTTTATAATAGCTAGGAAGTTAATGATTGAAATCACAGCGATTTATTTTGTGTGACTACTAAGAATATTCCAGCCATATTTAATCCTGTCCATAGAAAATTTATTAAGCACTAAATCCCTATTAAATCTGCCCATTGTCAATAGATATACGCCTTTCGGCATAATTACAAATTAATTATTATCATTTTGGTTGATTGTCAAATTCTATTGGTTTCGATAAATCTTATTTTGCATAGACACCCAGGTTCGAAACCCACCACTACCAAGAAGGAGACTTGATTTCTCATTTTGGATGATTGTCAAATCCTATTGGTTTAAATAAATCTTATTTTGCATAGAAACCCAGGTTCTAAGCCCACAACTATCAAAAAAAGATTTCTCAACCACAGATTAGTCTCACAGACCTAGCAAACCAAAAAAAATCATTTTCATAATTATATTTATTGAGTTAAAATCTTTGAAATTCAATTGTGAATCCAACAGTGATCACTGACTACAAACCAGCTACAAGTTACTTATTATCATTTTCAGTGATGGTTAGATTTATTCAGTCCAAATCTGTGAGAGGAAATAAGAATTGTTACCAAAGTAAACAGGCCCTTGCGCGAGAGGAAATGGATGATAGGTGTTTTAGGTGTGATAGAAGCTTTTTGTCGTTTATTTCTGTTTTGGGGAAGCTGCAGCAGACTGTCACATGCGGGAGACTGGACATTTATTATAAAACAATAGTACAAGGCAAGGGAGAAGTCCATGCGCGGTCGTTTTCAGACCTCTCTCATCATTTTATTTTATTTTCACAGCGGCTTTGGAAGTGGAAGAAAGCTACAGCGGGCCACCACAAAGTACTTAATTAAATACGCCTGCCTCCCTATTTAGTTTTCCTTACTTTTGCCGTTTCCCGTTACCGGCTACTTTGACCGAGGCAGACCGGAAGACCTTTCTTTTACCCGGTCTTTTTTATCCCCGGCTTGCGTGCCGTACGAAGGTGCGTGGGGACCATGGTTAAGTGAAATTCCTTATTAGGCCAATCCCTTGGCCTGGCTTGGCTTGGAGAGCAAGTAAAAGTGAAAGTAAATTAATGAAATAGGAGATGGGGAGGAGGATGGGTTAATTATGTCCCCTCCCCTCGATGGAAGCGTAGGTAGATATGTGCGGGGTGTATTGGGAATTGTGGGATAGGAAGAGATTCGAGGGGGGTGAGTGGAGTGGGGGAGGATTTAAGTTTTATAATAAACATCTATCTCTACCCTTGTGACACATACCTACCTTCCTAGACTCTTTATGAAGCAAGTTGGAAAACATTGGAGATTCTCTTTAAAAAAAAAAAAGATTTAAAACTTTATCTGCCTTTCATAAATTTATCTAATTTTGATCTCCATAAAAGTTAAAGTTTTAAAGTTTTGCCTTTACCATTTGTTCCTCGCCTTCCCACTAAGAAGAGAAGAAAGATATAGGTCTAGAAAAATAGAGTTTTTAGATATGCCAAACCCTCTATAAGATGTCTTAAGTAACCTAGACATTGTGATCCTTAAAAAGCATACAAAGGTCCCAAAATCAATGAGAATGGATTTCATTGTTAGCAATATAAACTCCCTAACCCTAGACATTGTGATCCTTAAAAAGCATACAAAGGTCCCAAAATCAATGAGAATGGATTTCATTGTTAGCAATATAAACTCTCTAATTAATATTTTTGAGAGTTTTCATTCCAAGAAACACTGGCTTTTGTTCATTAAACCTCATGAGAGTTTTCATTCCAACAAACTCTAACCTTTGTTTAGTAAACCTCTTCCTTTATTCCAACAAACTCTAACCTTTGTTTATTAAACCTCTTCTTTTATGAAAGATTTCTCTATTTCCATCCATAAATTTTGCGGCTTTTCTTTTGAAAATCATAAAATTATTGTAAGTTTTGTAGTGTTGAAACCCAAATTTCTTAATAAATTTTGACATTTCTTTCCTCTTCACAAATATCCATGTTGAAAGAATGTTTTGAAATGGATTCATTTCAAAGCTTTATTTAATTTTTCATCGATTCTAATACTCTTTGAAGTGGAAAATAAAAGACGTGGCCTTGTTGGGCCTATCTTAGGACAAATTCTAATTTGGTGATTTGTGACTCTTAAACTTCTAAAGATTGTTGAGGATTTCAACAATAGTTTTTTGGGTCTATCTTTTGAGCATTTGTCTCTTAACCTTTCAAGGTTGAATAGCTTGTTGGGAGCTTTCCAAGAAGCTAAAGAAGTCTAAAAATAGAGTTTGTGTGAGAAAGTCATGCCTCTAACAAGTTGACCTATTTTCTAGTACTAAGTGAATCCCACATCATCACTTATTACTCACACATGTGGAGCTAGTCATATGTGGACTTTAAAGAAGATTCTAGAGGGGTCCAAAACCCTAACCCTATTTGGGAGTTATGGCATGCAAAAACCCTAACCCTATTTGGGAGTTATGGCATGCAAAAACCCTAACCCTATTTGAGAGTTAGGGCATGCAAAAACCCTAACCCTAACCCTAAACAATTATGAGGACATGTTAAAAATGAAGGCGCGAGGAAAGGAAAGGGTTTTATTCATATGTAATGATTTATTCTTTTGTAGATTGTAGCAAAGAAGTGGGATATTTGAGTAGAATAGAGGAAGAAGAAGACAATGTGGCATCCATTCACATGCCATAATGGGTATTGTAGCCATAGAAAATTTTAGGGGCGAAATTAGAGGGTATTAAATTTTGGTTGGGCGAATTATGTCTATAGAAGTTTTTGAAGGATTTCAATATATATAGCCCCAAATTTATTTTAAAAATATTATATCAAAAACCCTTCGCCCACTAGTATTTTTGAGAGGAGAGCAGGGAAATATATTTTCGCCTTATCAAATTCGAATTGGATCTTCCCTTCGCCCTAATTTTCTGAAGTATGGAATTTTTCGGAGGTATTTCACCCTATTTTCTGGCCATGGGAATTTTCAGAGGTATTTCACCCTTTTTTTATGGTATGTTCATGTGTTGGAAGTAGGCCGAAGCGAAAAGAAGGGCTATTTTGGGAAGGAAGGCATGCACGAGGAAAGCGACAGCTGGAAGGAAGAGCAGCACGCGCGCATGCATGGAAGACCTAACGACGTTAGGGTTAGGGTTTTTTTAATACATTGTAATGGTCGATAAGCCAGAAACATATAAATATAGATACTTAGGTCTCATAGAAGTAGGCTAGAGTCGGGTTTAGAGAGTCAATGAAGCGGAGATAACGAAACTTTATTAGGGAGTTTTGGAGAACCAATGTTGTAACCCGATACCTTTTTGTAAGTTGTTGAGCTGTAGAGAGTTAGGAGTGTAGATCTTGAGGGTTAGATCACAGGCAGGGGGGCCTAGTGCGATCTAGTCCGCCTTATAATAGATCTCAACCCGACTAAGAGGAGTTGTAAAGCGTGCAACGCTGTAGTTTCCGAACTGCTATAATAGAATAGCTTGAGAGCTAGATCTTTGTGGACGTAGCCCAGGAGGGGGTGAACCATGGTAAAACATGTGTTATATGACTGAATGCATGTGTTGCTTTATTGTTTTAAGTAGATATTAACATGCTAAATGAATGAGTTGGTTATATTCCATGCATAATCGTGAATGACAGTATATTGCTTTAATAAGTTAAATAGAACTCTCAGCGCACACTTCTTAGATCTCCACTCAATCCTGGACTGGAAACACTTAAGTATTGTAGTCACCCATTAAGACTATCTCGGGTGAGACTGCGCAGTGCACTCTATGCACTGCGTTGCCTTTTGGTCTACCAGGAGGGCCGATAGTTTTAGAGGCTTTGTTGGAACCCCAGTAGACTTGAACCTTGGTTAAATCATGTTAAAGATATAAACTCAGATAATCAAACCAACAAATGGTTCTGTTGTCGTCGGTTGGAACAATATAGGATCGAGTAGATGGGATTTGTTGAAAATTTGTTAAAATATACGTAAGATCTGTGGAAGGCAGGTCATGAGAATACTGAATCAGTCAACAAGGAGGTGAGAATGCGTCGCTAGAAGGGGATGTTGAGACCTTGGAATCCCACAAAAGAAGAGATCGAAAGTTGGTTGAAGACAAAGGAGTTGGAGTTTGTGCAGAAAGATAACAAAAAACCTAGAGTAACACCGCGCAAATATCTTGAGAAATACGTGTTTACTGATCTACATGAAGTATTTTTCTGTGATTTTCCACATTAATTGCAGGAGTGGATATTGAGGTTGAAGGATAACCACGCAACAAACCGGATCTGATAGTTAGAGTGGACCTCAGTTCAGATTGAGCAGTTATAGCAGGTGAACAACAAATTTACCTGCGCATTAGATTTTTGGCTTGAGAGTATTGTAGCAGGATTTATAACGGAATTTGCAGTAGATACAACGAATTCGTACAGTGCAACAGAGAAAGAGTTTCTACGTGGGCCTCGAGGAAGGTATATTCAATCGTTGTATACTTCTGTTAATATACTGATATACAACAAAGGTGTAATGACAATGGAGTCACATAGCTAAACTTACCTGTGTGCATGGGGGAAGGGGGGAAGCACTGACAGAAAGAGGAGAAATGGAAGGAGAAATGGATAAAGGAAAGAAGGAGGAACCCTTGAACCCAATCATGATGGAAAATGACCAGATCGAGAGGATCATGGCGACAGCTGTAAAGACGTGCAGTGGAGTACCCTACAAGTACAAGGTGAACAAAAAGAAGAGACTTGTAGCCATGAGGGAAGGCTTGGCAAGTGATGAAGAAGAGATAGATGATCTCCGGGCTGTGGAGCAGATTGAGGAAATACTGCGCGCAACATACGAGAGGAAGACAAGAGGTCCAAAAGTGGGAACCGAAGGCATCAATCCTATCCATATTAATGTCAGCGTGGAACCCATAAACCCATGTGCAACTAACACAACAAAAAACAAAACATCGTTTAGACAGTCGAATTTGGGGAGAAAAAAGACAGTAGGAAGTACATCTACACAAGGAACAACAACTGGAGGAGCCAGTTCAGGAAGCACTAGTCAAGTATCTACACTACACAGAGGTAGTAGTTCAACATTCATGATGGCAGGACACGATCCCACCATCAGGTTACCAAAATTCAAAGGAGAAGCGTCAGAGGACCCAAAAAAAAAATTGTTTATCTGTGAGAAGATCTGGGAAGCAAAACAAATCATAGACGAGGACACTAAACTTGCACAGCTAGTAATTACACTAAGGGACCATGCACTGGATTGGCATATGAGTTTAGCTACAAACAATCCACCAAGGACAACCAGAACAATTGCGGACATCAAGAAGCTACTGATAAATGAGTTTCAGAAGCCAAGCTCAGAGGACCAGTACATGAACGAGATGATAGAAATTAGACAAAAACCAAGAGAATCTATATGGGAGATTGACCAGAGATTCAAGTGACTGAAAGGAAAGTAGAAATATCTCATGATCGATATGCAGCATAGGCACATGTTCGTCAATTCACTACTACCACACTTAAAATACCCATTGCAACAACATAAGTTTCAAACATAGGTGGAGGCTCTGCAGGCATCCCTGCAACTGGAAGAAAACCAATATCAGCTGACGGATCCAGCCATCGAAGAGTTGAAGGAGAATTTGAAGAACTTAACATTCCAGCTAAACTAGAACAAAAGTAAGGACAAACAAGAAGTCGTTTGGTGTACCACATGCAAGACGAAAGGACACCAAAAGAACAAATGTCTAACATTCGCGCAATATATGGCGACAGGGATACCAAATCCGTTACCAACATGAGGACTATGGTGCGAAATCTGTAAGAACCCGGGCCATGATCCATATCATTGCCCAATGATGCATAAATATCATGCAGTCCCAAAGAGTTCATATTGCAACTTTTGCAAATCAGTGGGCCGTGATGACAAAGACTGTAGAAATATGGACTTGATGCAAGAGAGGACATTAGATGCATATAGGGTGCAGGCAGAAATGATGACCGGGAAAGCCACACCCCAGTTTAACCAAGTTTCAGCCCCATACAACACTACGCAACAACCATATAATATCGCATAACCACAATACAACACAACGCAACCTCGGTATAATACCGCGCAGTACAATCAGACGCCCCCATATAACGCGCCGAGAGGAGATCGAGCTGGCTACATACGTGGAGGACAAGCAATAAGAGGCTTTAGAAGAGGTAGAGGACTAGTGGTATGTCACAACTATCAACAACCGGGACATTATGCAAGAGAATGTCCACTTCCACCAGCGGCTTGTATGTATTTTCGCGCATTGGATCATGACACAGAAGAATGTCCTATGTTACTAGGGAAGATCCAGGAAAAGAGGAATCAGAACAACTAGAATGTTCAATGGATTTTAGCCGAAGCAAGGGATGAAGGACAAAACATCAACATAGTCACGTGTGGAGGCACTAAAACAGGAAACGACGCAGTCCGACAAGAGCCAGTACAACACCAGTGGGTGAAGAAGAATGTCAAACCAAGGACACAGTTCAATGGGTAGAACGAGAAGGAAACCTTTAAGCAAGCCAGATAAGAATTCTTGAAGCAGGACACCGTGTCGACTTCAACTGCGCAACAGATCAAGGAAGAGCCAGAGTATGAGATGCCTCCATCATTGGATCATACCTGTAATATCCCTAGGCCGAACCCAATTATAATGTAAATGAAAATGTACTTAAGATGGTGAGTTGTTTGATATCATTTTTGTATGCACCTTTCATGGTATAGTGCGCACATGTACTGCGCAGTAAAATGAGAAAGTGTGCACATTCCAAGATACCGCACGCAACAACTTATGTGCGCGCAATTTTGAGGCTAGGGAGCCTTTGGGTATATGCTGTGTTTTATAGGCTGGTGAGCCATTTTTTTTGTTATTAGGCCAAAAAGCCTAGATGTTAAAGGCCAATGCACATACTTTTTTATATGTCTCAACATTAATATAAAATACATCATTGTGCATAGACTGACCATGATAAAAGAGTATGCGGGACTAAACTCCACTAGTTAGGGAAAGGGTGGGGGATAAAATTTAAGGAAAAGGGACTAAGCCATGGAGCTTAAACCAAAATGGAATATTATATTAATATTTCTTAAAGTATAAAGTATGGATAATTATTTTATCCTAAG
>JASDQU010502689.1:0-12902 GCA_032191745.1 Picea mariana | reverse complement strand
TGTTGAGTTGGGTGGTCTTCCGTGCACAGGTTACACAAATACTTCGACTTCTTCTTTTCAGTGTTTCCCTCGCCAACATTATCAATAGGTTTCTTATCCCCCTTATCCTTCTTTTGTTGTTTCTTCTTTCCCTCAGGCTGCTGGGTGGCCTTCGGGTTGGTCGATTTCACACTGTGTACATCCGACGTTTGGGTAGGGGGAGCAGCCGGACCAGTTGTCTGGCTGGCCACTTTCTGCTGTATCGACAATTGCTGCAATTGTTTTGACAGCTGATCAATGAGCTTCGTTTGTGCTGAACTAACAATACCATCAGTATGTGGCCCCGCTCTTTGCCTGGTCTTGTCAAGTATTGACCGTGGTGCATCTAGCAAAATTTCATAAAGTAAACCAGACCGAGAGTAAATCAAATCTATCTTTTGAGCTCTCATTATTGCATCTTCTTCGGAAAACACTCCCGACGTTGCGACGTCTTTGGATAACTGGGGTACCAAAGACTTAAGGAACCACTCAAGCAGGAATGCTGGTGGGATTGACACTTTTATCAAATTCTTTCAACGTCTCCATTCTCGGATGTGATTGGATATATGGTCCACTTTGGTTTGCTCAAAGTTGGCCAACAATTCATTGCTGTCATTGTATCTCACAGGTAATTGGAAATGGTTTAAGAAAGCCATTGCCAATTCGCCGAAGGAAAAGTATCTCGAGTGGTCGAGCTCAATGTACCATTTCACGACACTCCCTATGAGAGTGCATTGAAACAAACACAACTGGGTGGAGTCATCTTTCAACGAATTGGACGATCACCAAAGATGAAAGGTAGTCACACAATCGCCTGGATCTTCATTAGTCTTAGCTTCGAACTTTTGAATGTCCGAAGGAAACTTGGTCAGTAGAGGAGGCCAATGCGGATCATGACAGATGGGGTCATTCAAAAACCTTGTCAAGTCTGGCAAATGCAAAGTTGCCAAAAACCGTAGTTTGGGTTGTTGATTATAACCAAGGAAAAAGGGGCCTAGAGTTTTGCTAGCACCAGGTTGCCAGGAAAAGTTAGGTTGCTGGCTAGGGTTCTGGTAAAAACCATGACCATGAGCAACATATGGATTCTGCACTTGTTGTGACATCATCGATTGACTCTCGTAATAGGATGAAAAGGGCTGGGCTTGCGTCGCATTCCAAGGATTTTGGGAAGGGTTGCCCCTGGTCGACATCCATGACAAGGGAAGTGATCCCTGCCACAGATTCTAGGGTCCTTGTGAGGAAGGAATTCCTAAGTTTGCTCCCTGTGCAGGAATAGTACCCTGCATAGGATTTTGTTGTCCATAACCGGGGTTTCCCTTGATCGAGAGGCAGCTGATGAGAAAGCGTTGTTACCAAACACACCAAACAAAGAGAACGACGTCGAACCAACTGGCATGTTATAAGAAGGAATAATTTTACTACCTGATCCAAATGAACTATGGTTTATGTTCAGCTCAACGGAGTGTTGGTGAGCACCGCAAGTGAAGGGGATGAAGGAGGTATATGAACCCCTCCATAAGGGAAAGTGTTATAGGGACCAGAAGTGCCCCCCATAGATCCTTGCAAAGGAGCATTGGAGCTCCCTTCCCCGAGACCTAAAGTCTGTAGGGTGGAGTAGGAAAGTACAAGGATTGTACCAAAGCCAAGCATCCCATATGAGAATGGAGGGCCTATCGCACTATAGGTAAACAGAGCAGTGATCGCCACCATAGACGAAATCAGACCATTGCCCAAGGTAGAGGCAGTCAAGAACATAGTGGCCCAGACCGACGATAGTTGGTTAGGAGGTGGAACACCTCTTGTAATGACGACCGTAGAGGGAATATGAGAATTCCCTAAAGAAGTCACACTATCAACCGCTCGTAAGGATAAACTTGTACAATGACGGGGGTCGATAGATCAATGTTCATAGGTTCGTACCAACCAAGAGCTTCCGCTCCAAGGTCTGAAATGGTTGGTTCCTCCTGAATCAAATGTTCTCTCGAAGATGGGTTGAGCATAGCTTCTTGTGACCAAGTCACCTCAAAAGACCCTTCCTGGTCTAGTCTTCACTTTAGCGGTGGTGGGGGTGGCTCCAAATTGACCGGTGGTTGGCCAAGAAGCCTTCATTACCGGCAGAGCTCCTGATCCTCCACTATGTGAGAAGATCAACAACACAGTAGGGATCTCTATAATCGTTTAAAAACTATCACACACTAGAATAAGTACCTATGAGATAAAACAAGCAGTCACTAGCTAGTTGGAAGAACAGTTACAACAACCAACACTAGAGAAACTTACCGATGCAAGTGCAACTCGAATACGGAAGCACCCTCCAGGTATACTCTGCAAAGTGTGGCCCGATGTCTTTCCTAGGTACCGTGGTACACCCCTACAGTCACCTATGTAAGTCCCTAAAATAAAGGCAACTAGGTTGCCAACACGCGAACAGTCACCAGGCGGGTACAATTGATAGTTAGGTGGACCGCAATGAGTAGGGTATCAAGCCCAAAACCTATTAAGGGTATCAAAAGAAAGTGTTCCAGAAGACAACTGAGGACCTCAAATGGATTTGAGACCCACGAAGCTCCGTGGAAAATGTGATCAACAGAATCCCAAGACAAGCCCTCTATATGCGTTCCCCACTACGCTTGGTCTGGCTTTGGAGGGGTTATCTCCGCTACCTTTTCTCATGCAACCTCATGTTTAGCCCCTGTGTTAGAGGGGGGTCCCAGATAACTTTCACGATACTAGACTTTTAGCACTCCCTAGCACAGACTCTTATGTTTGTTTTTTGTAGCCTTGAAGAGTTTCCTCTCCAATCCTAAATCAAGGCTCTAGCCTAGACTAGTTGATGGACCCTACAAACATAAAGTCTAGTTTATTTTAATTAATCATTAATTTTTTGTGGCTGTCTTAAGTCAAAGGAAATGAAAGTGAAACCAGTGATGTTTTTAAGAGATGAAAGAGAAGAGCAAACAATGCAACTGAAAACAAACTACTTCTTGACAAATTCAAATTTGCACACTCAAACTCTTTAACCAACTTTTCAAACTACTTTTTTTTTTCTAAGATCTTTTAACAAAAAACTCAAAACAAGCTTTCGCTCGACTACTAGCTACTTATTTGTCCTAAGTATATCAACCAAGAACTTATGAAAGCATTCTTCTACCTGATTATTAATGCAAACAACCAACTACTTAACCAAACGAAGAAAAAAGAAACTTTTTATTTATTGTTTAACGCTTAAAAAGCGAAAAAAGGGAAAAATGATGACAACTAAAGACCAAGAAATGACTTATGGCCTAAACGCAGATCGTAAGGAGTTACTAACAATACCACACAAGCTGATTGAAGCAGACTCTCAAACTTGTCTAAAAACCCTATTAAATAAAAACAGAGGAAAACTTTTGATGAAAAAGAAAGATATATTGTAATCAAACCTAAGCTACAGACTGCTATGAAAGAGACCGATACTGGATCAAGAAAATCCCTGAGAGGTGTGACTCCTGACAGGGAAGAGGATGACTGCCTCTTCTACAAGAAAATTTTATCAACAGGTACGCTACTGACAATTCAATAGCCAGCATATGTACGTGGGTTGTGCAAGGTCAGGGTGCATATGCATGTGTGCAGGCCCACTACAGGCTGTGTGCACCTCCGCATCTCCTCAAAAATTGAAAAACAAGCAATCAAGCACTGGCAGGGAGTACTGGTATTGAGAACCAGAATCCCTTGAAGACACAGAAACTTACTTTGACTGAAAAAGATGCAAGGAAACTTTGATAAAAAAAATCTAATATGAGGTTATAACTAGGCTACAGATTGCCACAACAGAGACCAGAACTAGATCTAGAAAACCCCTGAGAAGGATCAATTCTGATGGGGGAGAGGATGACTGCCTCTCTTAAAAAACAAATTCTGAACTAAGGCACACAACTAACACTTCATCATCCAGTGTATGTACGCGAGCTGTCTAAAGGTAGGGCGTGTATATATGCGTTCAGGCCTTGTACAAGCTGCGTATACCTCTGTGACTTCCTGGAAAAGAAAACAACAGTCAAGCAATGAAAGCGGGGAATATTGGTATGGAAGACTAGAATCCCTACTAGCTCAGACTCTTGCAGAAACTCAGAAAAAGGTAATCAAACCAATTTAAAAACACCCAAAAAGTATCCCCAAAAACCCTAGAGAACTTCCTCAGTATGGTCACCAATTCTGTTGTGAGTGGGAAAACCCCCTACAGACTAGCACTAAGGGTTTTGTAATGCATGCAGAAATGAACATCTAAAGTCTCCTACTTTTTACCATCATCCCATCATAGACCCCATAATTCATATGTAAACACAAGGGTAAAAGGATCTAGTTACTCTACCTTGACTTCCATGTTTGATGTCAATCCTTTTGTGTTCAGTTGCTCCTTGACTGCAAGTCTCCTCCCAAAGCTAATATGCATTCATAAACAGACAAACAAAGAACTCCAAACATGCATCTTATATATGAACTTAATGGGTTAGAGATTCCAATAAAATATAATCAAAATTGAATATTGAACACCTCATATGACGGGACGGGAAAAGTACTTCTTTTTATTAACCTCACAAAAGTAACTTACAATGGTGAGATCGACCACTGCTCCTCGAAATTGGTCTTGGGCTCCTCTTCAACTGTGCACAAACTGCTTCCACATATGCTTCTCCTCACAAAATGGTTGCAAAATATTGGGGCAAGGGGAATACAAAAAAGGGCAGAGTTTCTTTTCTATTATTTTCCTCCTTTTCAAATGGGATCCCTACCTCTTCTTTTATAGGCTAGAAGAGGGTAGTTATCCKRTTGAGTGACTAACTATGGGTGGTCAAATGGTTTAGGAAATTACCCAGAAATCTGTATTCTGTCTGCAACTTTCTATTTTTTGTGCTTTTGTCAGTATACGCGGGCTGTAATGGGTCAGCTAGCGTATATACGCAGGCAACCATGGTGCAGGGCACGTATGCTTTCAAAAGGATGTTTTTTTGAAGAGCTGTTCAAATGGTAGCTTGGAAAAAATGGCAAGTGAGATGGCCTGATGCCAGGTATGTATGTATGGTGAAAATTAGGGTTATAACAGTGACCAAGGCACTCACTTCATTAACAGTACCATCAAGGCGATGAATGAGGAATTCAAAGTCCACCATCAAAAGAGTACACCATATCATCCAAAAGAAAACAAAATAGTAGAATCATTTAACAAAATCCTGGAAAACGCACTGATGAAGATTTGTAATGTCAACATGGATGATTGGGACCTCAAAATACCAACAATATTGTGGGAATACAGGACCACATGCAAGAAGTTGAAAGGACACACACCATTCAGACTGGTATACAAACAAGAAGCAGTGGTGCCATTAGAATTTCTGGTACCTAGTCTGCGCGTAGCAACGATTATGCACATGACACAACAAGGCACAATACAAGATACAATGAATAAACTAATGATCATGGAGGAAGATAGGATCCTAGCACAGTTCCACCAACAAGTTCAGAAAGCAAGGGACAAATCTTGGCATGACAAACATATCAAGAGGAAAACTTTCAAGGAAGGAGACTTAGTGTTGATGTACGACAACAAATCCATTTAGCATCCAGGAAAACTCAGAATGCATTGGTTAGGACCGTACGAAGTAAAAAATATCATAGATGGGGGAGTTGTATAGTTGAAGGACTTAGGAGGCTTATAACTCAGAGGGATGATCAATGGGAGCCTATTGGCACTGTACAAGGATAGTCGACCACTCGCAACTTGAAAGACACTTTGCATTAAAAAAGAAAAGCAGGATATCAAACGGTACCAACAGAGGTACAATGCGATGAAAGGACAAGGAGCACACACACTCAGGAATATAAGCCCGACGAAGATAAGGCCAATGGTCAGTTCAACATGAAAACAAGCGGGAAAGGTGAAGACGGCAAAAGAACTGATAAGTGATGAAGGCTAGTAGAATTGAATGCTAGAAACGATTGACGAGACACTGCATTAATCACACCAACATGGAGACGATGAGGGAAAGTAATGGAAAGTACGAAGGAACTAGAGGTTCATTGAATCCATAATAGAGGTAACATATTTGACAAGTTTCACATGATGCCCATACAAAGTGAGGACACAGGAACAAAAATCTTATTATGAAATTGGAGAAAGCAGAGAGCAATAGAGTAGACACAACAGAGAGTAAAAGTTGCAAAGTTTATAGAGGTTGCAGAGGCTACTGAGCTCGAAGAACGATAATTTTTTACTACCATGGCACCACCTTAACAAGGAGAACCAAGTCAGACTTCCAGACAAGCCAGAGTTAGGACCAGAGCACAAATGCAATCCCAAGGAAGCGAAAAGTAGCCACCAGAATTCGTCAATCTGGACGAAATACCATCATCGGATACAACACCAGGAATCCCGACACTTGTCATAGAAGAAACCCAATAGACAACACCTATGGGCATGGGCATCGATAGGCCATAAGAAGGGAAGGGCTGACATAATGAGGATGCAGGCAGGAAAGTGCAACCAAAAAACCCCAGAGAAGCCCCAAGATTGAACAAGACAACTCCAAATCAGGAAGAAATGGCCAAGCCAGAAGAATCGCAAAAAACTGTGTCGAAACACCCACAGAAGGGAGTAGTGGAGGATGTCACTAGCCGAATGGAACAATATGCTAAAGAATGACCAATGAAGGCTAGAACTTTGAGTCAGCCACAACCATGAAAGGAAAAGCAGAAGGTACCCAGGTCACCGCGTAGACAACCCACCACAACAATTTTTTTTCCACGCATACCAGAAGGGGTACAAGTAAAAGTAGATTTGTTAGGTTATGCCGAAAAATTAAGGTACTCAGACCATGATTTAATAGACACAGACAATTTCCCTGAGTTTGCTATGCAAGTCTACCTACAGACTGTGGATGTAGATCCTTTTGGGGAAATGATTCATCAACCAGTCCAGTGGGCAACAGGACTAGAAAAAACTGGGATTTTAGGTATGTTGGACCTACCACACTTTGGCAGAGGCCAGTATGAAAACAATTTGGTCAAGAAGTTGATGGAGGTCACACATGGCAGAGATTTGTGGCTGGACAAGATCATCTCAATAGACGTAGATCTCATTGCACACATCAAAGGGCTGCCATAATGGGGCATGGATCTCGCACAGTTCGTCAAGGACAAAACAAAGGAGAAAACACTAGCCGAGGAGATTAAAAATAAATATGGCATTGAAAGGGAGACATGCAGAATCATTATCAAGTGGATTAGTGACATTGCGACTAGAATGGCCACAAAAATTATGTTCTGCAAGCTGCTCAGAAAATGCCGCAAGGAGGAAGTTCCAATCGGGGTTGTCACAACTGTAACACAATGTGTCGAGGGCACTACAATCAGTTTGGCCCTGTATTTGTTGAATCTATTTCTAGACAACTGCAAGGATGCCCAGGATCTGGGGAAAAAATTTCATTATTCATGGTTGATCATCCTGATATCCATTATGGGATGGAAGGAACCAAACTATGCATTTTTCACCACCAGACCCAAACCCAATCATGAAGCAAGATACTTGTTGATAGGAGCTTCTTCGGATGCCAATAACAAAAGAATTAATGCAACTATATTCGAAGGATATCTCTGCGACCTACAGGAGATCATCGCCAACATTTGGAGGATAACATCGCATGCTGTGGAAAACTATCAGGGCATAACCAACTTCAAGGGCACTAGAAATGCAATGTGGATCTAGGTACAGAAGGCCCCCAACAAGGAATGGCTACAACTGCACTATTTCATTACGGAGGGGGACATGCAAATGGCCATCTAGGATTGGGAAGATGAATGGAGGATTCTAGTCCTCACTCAAGACATACCTGCAGGGTTAGAGGAGGAGGAGGCAAGACATGAACATACACATGTTGAGGAGGTAGGGAAGGAACATACACAACCCTAGGAAATCACAGTGCCCAAGAAACCAAGGATAGGCCATACTAAACCACAACAAAAGAAAGGGGGGACATCCAAGACAAGAGTCCAGATGGGGAAGAAGAAAAATATATAGGCAGCCCAAGTACAACAGAAATAGGTCGAGGCAACACAGGGGACCACACCAACTAAGCGGTGAAATACTCAGAAGGGGGGTGCATGCAAGAAGACGAAGGCGCATAAAACACCTCCAGAATACATGATCACATAGAATGATGAAAAAATGGTGGCCCAAGTGGTTTAGGATTGCACATTCGAGGATTTTGAGAATGTTGTGCACCAAAGGGACATAATTGAAGAAGAGATGATAGACATGAAACAACTCCTCAAGCAGATTGGGGAAGCAAAGGCAACCGATAGCAGCATAGAAATGGGCCCATCTACATCATATATAGTAGGAGAACCTGAAGCAAGCAAGCATTATACAGTCCAGATGATACCTTAGCCGAGTTCAACATTTCACATTACACCTAGAATGTTGTTCATGGATGAGATCATGGGGCAGACACCCCTAAAGGACTTGGCTCAATTGCAGTTGGTATTTTTGTGGATACCAACGAAGGACCTATATAAACTACAGGTCAACGTTACCCAGGAGGTATAGTCTCGTGCACACATAGATACAACCAAACTACATCATCTAAAGGATAAATAAGACAAGCTAGAATTGATATTCGAGCAGACAAAACTCGAGACCAAAGAGGAGAGGGAATGCGTGAAGGGATTGGAATGTAAAGTGGTCGTAGCCTATGAGAAGATTCCAAAGACCATGTAGACGGCCGAACTCATGGAGATGGAAAAGATTGATCAAATTGTGTAGAAAATCAATCAATACCAATAGGAGATTGAGAATATCTGGGAGAAACTCACACCTACCACGCAACTAGAGGTAAGGGATCAAAGGAAGCAGGAGGAAACAAAGAAGATACATGAGATAAAATGGTAGGTTCATGCATCGGATGACTTGTTCGACAAAGAAGCGCAGCTCTCGACGAAGCTGGAAGAGGATCATTAGGTCTAGCGGTGGGACCAGGAAGGCGAAAGGATAAGCACAACTATCAAATACCTCAAGCAAAGGCAGGAGACAATGTCAATCACAGAGCATGTCAAAGGGGCACAAGACATGAAGAAACTGCAGGTAGAACTCATAAATGTGCATACGCAGAAAAAGGAGCACCAAGATCAAATGGAACTGCTCCAGGAGCGAGCAACAAAGTTCATTTCCCAGCCAGAGGAAGCCAAGACATATATGGCACATACCCAGTCAGAATGTGCAAGGTTGGTCAGCGACGATATTGCAGTACAGGTATTGGATGCACTCAAGGAGAAGATTGCGTAGGCCTTGTTAGAGATAAAAAAATGCACTCGTATTTTAATGAGTATTTTCATCACTCTTCACTTTCCTCCTCATATTGTTTTATCATTTTCTTCAGTCTCCTTAGTAGTATCTTAACATCCATAGTGTTGATCAAATTCCTGCTTGATTACTTTGGTCAAAAATCCTTTGTTTCTATGCCTAAGGTCTCTAGGGTTTATGGTTGTTTATGATTTTCAGTTTTAAACGAGATATTGAAGGCCCATAAGTCAAGCCACAAACCAACACATAAACCAGCCCATGTGTCAAGTCCACAATGCACCAAGTCAAACTTCGAATCTAGCCACATCACTCATCAAATTCCAAGTCACACAAATCGACAATCAAGTCGAGTTTACATGTTAAAGCTCAATGCTAAGTGCCAAGTATACCATATACATTGCAACTCATTGATATATTATGAGAGGGTTGGCGTTTATAAACTCCAAAAACATCCAAATATCTTGATGATGGGGAAATATTTACTGTGAGAAAAATGAAGACAACTGACAGGTGTGCCAAAGATTGTGCAGATGGCATTCTCCTTTTTTAGATATTCAGTTACAAGTCTGCATACAAACACTGAGTCTAGATGCCCAATTTTGCAGGCAGAGGATGTGCACTCAGCGGATTTGATGAAGTATAGCTACGTTCTGGATAGTTTGACAAGTAAAAAGACAATAGATTGCATGCAAATCGAGCCACGAGGAGCTAGATGTAATACAGGTGTCAAGAAGATTGGGTTATCTACCAAAATTATGGGAATTGATGGCACCGTAAATTTGAATTCCAAATTATTCAATTGTTGAATAAATGGACAACATTATGACTTCATTGGGTTTTGACAGAGATGAGTTTGCCCATTTAAGATTGCAAATGCCAGTGTTATAGAGTGCATTATACAGGCGCTAACATCCAAAATATTGTGTAAGAGAAATGGCGATGTGAAACTTCCTTTTGGCTATAGGTAACTAGTGAACAAGAGGCAGTTCAAGAAGCACTTGTACAGATATCAACAAGGCTGCAAAACAATCTATTTCTAGAAAAACCTGTTTCAGTTGGTGGTGTTGGTATTTACCCTGAACACATGCCTCCAGTTCCTGGTCCAATGGCACCATATAGGGGAAGGCCCGAACCTAGCTCACCTCCTGGAATGTATCCTCATTTGGGAGGACCCCTACAGGACATTGATCAAGGAGGGAAGCTACCTCACAATGTTGATCATTCAGGATTCCCTCCCAACATGCATCGTCCTGGAGGAATGCATCACAACATTAACCAACCACCATTACCAGGTCCATGGGTAGTGCAAGGAATGGGTGCTGGTAGTGTAAGGAGCATGACTGACTATGGAAGAGGATTTCTAGAAAGAGGAAGCCTAGGAAGTGGAAGTCAATCAGCTGTTGTAACAAATACAACTGTAGAGGTTGTTGTAGCAAAACGTGTCATTGGCTTTATATATGGGGAGAATGCCAACAACTTAACTCAAATTCGACAGATTTATGGAGCCAAAGTTATAATTCATGACCCTATACCTAGGGAAACTGAAGGCCTTGTTGTAATATTAAGAACACCTGAACAAACTCATGCTGCTCAAAGCCTTCTTCAAGCTTTCATTATGAGTGGCCAGTCATCACCATGATTACCTTTGGATTTTGAAGACGAAGACCAAGAAGCTTGGAGAAATTTCTGGAGGTGAAAAGAAGCGTGTTTGTATTGCTCTTGATATTCTCACTGATCCTTCTATCTTGTTCTTTGATGATCCCACGCCTAGTTTGGATTCAACAATTACCTTGTGTATAATTGACATTGTGAAGAGTTTAAGTAAGAATGGTATGACTGTTTTGATGGCATTTCACCAATCATCACCAACCATCTAAGTTGACTGCAACATCATTAACGCAAACAATAAATTTGAGTTGATCATGAAAGGTTTCCTTCTTGACCAAAACAAAACTTTCACTAGCGCAGAAGGCGAAATTATAATAAGTTAGCTGGTGAAAAGCAGAGCTTTCACCAGCTAACTAGCAAATCTTAAGGCGAAATAGCTGGTGAAACCTGAGACTGGCCAGCGAAGGTGTATTTTTACCCAGATCGAAGTTTTTCTAAACCAAATCTCTTGAAAATGCTTTCCAAAGATACATATTGAATTATAGTGTCAAATCTAAGATCCACTTTTGATGCAAATGAGTTAGAGGAGGATTTCAAGTTGATTTGACATCTATTTTGGGGGCAATAAATCAGGGTTTTTTCTAAATTTGGCAAATTCGAATTTATCTTCATCAAAGGATATCAAACAGCCTTGGAAGGCTTTTCTGCACAACTCAGAGTTTCTTGATGATATGAAGACCATGAAATAAGGAATTCACCTAATTTTGAGGATCATTCCTTATCTTTTGTAAATCAGTTTTGACTTTCTATCTTTAGCATATCTGATCCTTCTTTTAGGATATGAAAACTACATTATAGAACTATAAAGCTGAAGATAGGAGATGAACTAGGGGGTTCAATCTAGGAGACATTTTTTAGCTATTGTACTTGACTTCTTATTCTGATAATAGAATCACAGTTCTCTTTTGTTTTCAATATTAGATTCTTTCATATATTTCATGACTCTGCACTTTATTCCAGTTTAGTTTAGCCTTTAAGAACTGTCATCTTCTTATTAAGCTCATAAACTTGGATTAAAGAATTTCTTACTGTCTTGTATGACCCTGCACATAGTTGTATTTGGTTATCTGGATTAGTATTCTTCATCCCCTTTTTCAACTTTGTTGTCTGATTATTGTTCTCTAAAAGCATTGTCTTGTTCAGTTACATGATAAGTGGTTACTTTCATAAGATTTTGAGTTATCCTATTGTCCCAAATATACCTAAAAACATTTTGAATTGAAGTTACCAAGCACCTTTGGTCTACAACCACAAAGGGTTTCTTGGAGTGATAACAAATTGGCGCCATTGTCGGGGAGAGGAGATTGAAGCTCAACTTCCCTGGGAGATGACATAGATTTGATCTTTGATGATAGACAAAGGTTTGACACTACATTGGTTGTAATAATCTATCTGGTGACTCCATGAAGGACGGATTCAGTGGCGACTCCACGATAGTCAAATGTCAAAAGAATTTTCTTCTCTTTTGCCTCAGAGGTTTGCACCTCTTGACTTCTCTTCAGTTCCTAGTTTCCCACATCCAGTACCTAATATGTCGGAATGGGGAGATTTTCTGCCTATCTTCAAAGAGAGCAAAGAAGACAATCCTGCAGAACACCTCCTCAAGTTTCATGAGTGCATGGATCTATTAGATCTACAACATGAATATGTTCGTATGAATATGTTCATGTTTTCATTGTATGGTGATGCACATCAATGGTATTTTTCTTTACCTCCTTCCAGTGTTTCATCATTGAAGTATTTTCACAGTGCATTCACTGAGCACTGCAAAAGGTATTTTTCAGATGACTTTACATTTGATAATTGCTATGATAAATATGAATTACATCGTAAGCTTCAAGATGTAAATATAGAAAGAGCTCCCCCTCATAATATCCCA
>JASDQU010502688.1:29033-40150 GCA_032191745.1 Picea mariana | reverse complement strand
GGCTTGCAAAATGGTCTATCATGTTTGTAAATGATGTGAAATATTACTCCATTTGCGAATGTAACCAAAGGCAGGTAACAAAAACTGTATGGGTGGACAAAATGACATATTATCACTACAAAAGTTTCTATTTCAAAGTTTGATGAGCTACTTGTGGGTCTGGTAACCGACTTGACAAAAAGCCATGTTCTTTGTCAAAGTTTGTTCGGTTTCCTCTGGATGTAGTTGCAGACTCCACATATTTGGCGTCACTACCGAACATTCTAGACCTTTATGTGGGTCGCCATACCTCCACCGCTATGAGGAAAGATATATTCTGATGCCATCTACAACATTTGATACACTTGCCAAACATGTGTTGGTGCATTCTGCAGCATTTGATGCACTTGCCACACCTGTGTTTCCCAAAGAAGTTATGAACCTCAATAGATTTTCATTTTGCAGTTGGGTTGGACGCTTCTTCCAATTTACTGTAATAAAGCAAAGAAGTTCAACATACAAATCTTCAGGCAGACTTTTCAACCAAACAGATGATCGAATACAGGGAGAATACCAGTCACTACATACTTGAATTTTTTTCCCCTGCCATAGCTATTGTGACATAAAACGACTCCATCCACTTTGAAATCGGCCATAATCCCATTTCTAAGTTGTCTCAAATGTCAAGGGTCGGGAACATTGCAAGGAAAGCACCTTAAACCCCAACTTTTCGACGGCAGAGGGAAATTAATACTTGACAAAGAATGGAATGTTGAACAACCAGCCATTACAAGCAGGCCATATCTGGAAGAGACAGAAAAAATGGGATAGATGTAGTTGGCAGCACCRATTAAGTACAAAACCCAAAATTGATATTCAACTCATTTTTTACGAATAAAGAGTTTGAACGTCAAGAAAACTGTCAAGAAGTTGCATGAATGTACATATTTTTTATTGGTCGGCAGCATGCCAAATCACAATCGTTGTGGAAAATAGCCTCAGCTGTATTTTGTAACCCATATTATTTGAATATAGAATAATTTTGGTTTATTTTTTAATAGTATTTTCCAATTTCTGGCATTTGTTTTAATTTTATTTTGTACCTTCTTCCCCTGTGTCGTTAAACATGGACAACAAGCTTTTCTTTATGTTGCCCACTACTTCAATATAAATAAATCCTGTTCTGTTCTTTCTTTACATTTTACATTTAAGAATAATTTTTCATAAGCCATACTTATGTGGCGCCATCCCTTTATTTAAAGAAAGAAATTCGAGGACTCATCATGCTTCCATTCTTTGGGTTCCGTAAATAGAATGAATTAATGAATTACAACAAGGTGGCTCAAGTGTTGACGCAATGTTCATGTTGATTATCTTGGATATATTGCATCTTCTTCTATTTGATAATACCCGTGCATATATACTAATATCAGTACTATTGGAATAAATACAAAAAACTTCCTCTTCGTCAAATCTTAGGCAATTATGTTTGGGTTTGTGGTATCAAACAACTATGTTCCATGTTTCGTCATATACATCTTGTAGCCAAAGAAATTCTGTAGTCTGCAATTTATGCTTTAACTTCTCGTAACTGACTAGGCATTCGAAAAACTTGGCATTAATAAAGGAACGGTTGAAGCTGTCTTAATTACTTAAGTCACACCAAATTTTGATTACATTTAATTTAGTTTAGATATTGATGTTTATGGAGAGCCGACGTTTGCTCATGTCATTACAAGGAATACAAGATGAATAGATGCTAAGGGGTTTATCTCGTTGAGACCATAATGCAAATTCATGTTTCTTGTTGCGTTATGTACATCTTGCAGTCAAAATTTTTGTGGTTTCAACGAAATCTGCAAACCGAAGAGCATCCTGCAAACTGGGAGATCATTTGCATTTGAAACAGAAACAATTCATTAATATGTATTAGTATGAATACTATTCAGATAAATATGAAAACTTTCTCCATTAATACATACTAGTATGAATACTATTGAAATAGATATCAAACCTTTCTGTTGGCCAATGCTTAGCCAGTTATCTGGCCACCAGGCCCCAGGTTCGCGGTACCCAGCACCTATGTCCCATGTTTCGTCATATACATCTTGCAGCCAAAGAAATTCAGTGATGTGCAGTTTATGCTTTTACTAGTGAGAACCCAGTAGGGGTTCGAACACATTGCCATTAAAAAAAAAAAAAGGTTTTTTCGACTATTAGATACTTATCCCTTTTCCCCTTTTTCTTTTACCGTCCATTATGGCTTTCTAGTTTTATACTTAGTCGTCTTTCTATGATGAGCGGTTGCAGGGTTTGCGGGCTGACATATCTTCATCTCCATCTGTATCTTCACATGACGAATCCGACTGACCGTTGTTCCTTTCCATACCTAGGCAATTTTATGGTCGTGGTTGCCAGGGCGGCGCATACGAACTGGTTTCTTCTTCTTCCCGCTCGTTATCGCTTTTTGGATATATACTTAGTGGCCTTTCTATGGTATCCAGTTCTAGAGCTAGCGAGATGACATGTCTTGATTTCCATCTATATCCTCACACGATGGAACCGTCTGGTTGTTTTTCCTTTCCATACATAGCCAATTTTATGGTCGTCGTTGCGGGGTCGGTGCTTGCGAACCCAGCTATTTATCGTTCCATTATATACATCTTGTACTCAAAACATCTGTGATCTACAATTCCACCGTGGGTTCCTCATATACATTAACTTTGTTCAAAGTATCTGTTGTTGCCTTCCATCCCCAGCAACTTCGTGTCCTTCCTGATATACATCAACAATGCTCTTACTAGTGACAAGTGGACAGAGTGGTACGAAAGTCCTTCTGTCATCTGCAATTTATGCCTTAACTAGTGAGAACTCAGCAGGGCTTCGAAATCATTTGCATTAATAAGTAAACACTAGATGTTCTTCTACGAGATACTTAGTTCTTTTTCCCTTCTCTTCTTCTCGTGTATTATCGCTTTTTAGTTATATACCTAGTCGTGTTTCTATGATCGCGGGTTCCAACCTTGGCGTGTTGACATATCTTCATCTCCATCTATATCCTTGCATGGAGAATTGGACCACCTGCTATTCCTTTTCATACTTAGTGAATTTTATGCCCGCGATTGCCGAGTTGGCGTAATTGAACTCTGTTGCTTTTTGTTCTGTCATATACATCTACCACTCAAAATTTCCGTGATCTATAATTCCACTGCGAACTCCTCCGTCCTTTTTCCCTTTTTTTCATCCCATGTATTATGGGACTATAAAGTATGGACATTATATTTTATAGAGCATGTACGTCTTCCACATTCCATACCTAGCGACATTTTGGATCGCGAGTTCTCGGGCGAGCAGGCTCAAAATTGGGCCTCCATTGTTCTGTGCCCTACAAATAGCACTCAGAATTCTGCGATATACAAATTGACAAGAGGACCTGCGGACTGGCTTACTCAACATTGCACTTCTATTGTTTTGTGTCCTCCAAACAGCGCTCCCAGTTCCACGATAAACAAATTGACACATGGAATGCAGGGTTGGCAGAGTGGAGATTGTCATTGTTTACGGATGCTAATCCTTATGAAGTATCTAATAGTATCTAAAAAATTATTTTCAATACTAAATTAGGTCTTAGTAGTGACAACTGGACACATGTACGAAATAGTTGGCATCGCGCCCTCCGCAATATACAAATTAACTATTGGATTTTGACATCGTCCACTCTTCCGTGTTGCAGATTATGCATTCAAATGTTCGAAGCGATACAATTTCAACGTCGAGGCCTCACGTCTTTTGCAGACACCTTGTCAGCCTGTTTTGGATCCTCATGTTGTCGAGTTCACGAAATGTGCAACTCCAGCGTTGGCGGGTTGACATATCTTTATCTCCATCTATATAATCACACGACGAATCTGACCGACCGTTGTTGCTTTCCATACTTAGCCAATTTTATGGCCACGATTGTCAGGTTGGCACCAATTTTATCTCCATCTATATCCTCGCATGGTGAATTGAACCGCTCGTTGTGCCTTTTCATACTTAGTGAATTTTATGCCCGCGATTGCCAAGTTGGCGCAATTGAACTCTGTTCCTTTTTCTTCCATTGCATACATTTTCCACTCAAAATTTTTGTGATCTACAATTCCACTGCGAACTACTCCTCCTTTTTCCCTTTTTTTCTTCCTGTGTATTATGGGACTATAAAGTATGGACATGATATTTTATAGAGCATGTACGGATTCTGCATTCCATACCTAGCAACATTGTGGATCGTGGGTTCTCGGGCGGGCAGGCTCAAAATAGGGCCTCAATTGTTCTGTTCCCTACAAATAGCACCCAGAATTCCGCGATATACAAATTGACAAGTGGACCTGCGGACTGGTTGACTCAACATTTCACTTCTATTGTTTTGTGTCCTCCAAACAACGGTTCCAGTTCCGCAATATACAAATAGACACACGGAATGCAGGGTTGGCGGGGTGGAGATTTCCATTGTTTACGGATGCTAATCCCTATCAAGTATCTAACAATATCTAAAAAATTATATTCAATACTAAATTAGCTCTTAGTAGTGACAACTGGAAACAGAGGTATGAAACAGTTGGCATTGCATTGTCCGCAATATACAAATTGACTACTGGATTTCGACATCGTCCACTCTTTTGTGTTACTGATTATGCATTCAAATGTTCGGAGCGATACAATTTGAACGTCAGTAACTTGTGTCTTCTGCACACACATTGTCAGACTGTTTTGGATCCTCCTGTTGTCAGGTTCACAAAATGTGCAACTCTTGGATACTGTTTCAGGTTGGCATCAAGCTTCATTGTACCATGGCTCAAAAATGTTTCAAAGTATCTTTCATTGCCTTAGTTGGCATCCAGACCTCCGCAATCTACAAATTGACTACTGGGTTCACATCTTGTACTTAAAATTTCCGTGATCTACAATTATGTCGCAGACTCCTTTGTCCTTTTTCCTTTTCTTCTTCCCCTGTATTATGTGCCTCTGGTTATATACTTCGTCACCTTTCTATGATCGCGGGTTCCAGTGTTGGCAGGCTAACATATTTATTTCCATCTATATAATCACAAGACGAATCCGACCAACCGCTATTGCTTTCCATACTTAGCCAATTTTATGGTCGCGGTTGTCGGGTTGGCAGTTTCGAACTTTGCTTCTTCTTGTTCCGTGATGTACATCTTGCACTCAAAACTTCTGTGATCTACAATTCTACCACAGACTCCTCGAACTCGCAAGCTTCACTCTACCACGGTTCACAAATGTGCTTCCTAATATACATTGGTTATGCTCTTACTAGTGACTCTTACAAGTGACAATTGCGCACAACAATACGAAACAGTTCGCATCCACCTCTTCGCAATATACAAATTGACTACCGGCTTCCTACATCATCCCCTCTTCTGTGTTACATATTATGCATTCAAATGTTTCGAACGATACAGTTTGACAGTCGGGGCCTCACATCTTCTGGGGAGACCTTCTAACCCTATTTTGGATCCTCTTGTTCATGGGTTCACGAAATCTTCAATTATTAGTCAGTGTTTCGCGTTGGTTCATTCGAACTTTGCTGCTTCTTGTTCTGTGATATACATATTGCGCTCAAAATTTTCATGATTTACAATTCCACCGCAGACTCATTGGTCCTTTTTCCCTTTTCTTCTTCTCTTGTATTATCGCTTTGTGGTTATATACTTAGTCACCTTTCTATGATCACGGGTTCTAGCGTTGGCGGGTTGACATATCCTTATCTCCATCTATATAATCACACAACGAATCTGACCGACCATTGTTGCTTTCCATACTTGGCCAATTTTATGGCCATGGTTTTTGGGTTGGCGGTTTCGAACTCTGCTTCTTGTTGCGTCGTGTACATCTTGCACTCAAAACTTATGTGATCTACACTTCCAACGCGGGCTCATCGAACTCGCAAGCTTCACTCTACCACGGCTCACAAATGTTTCATAGTATCTCTTGTTTCATTCCATCCCCACTAACTTCCTATCGTTCTTGATATACATTAGTTATGCTCTTACTAGTCATATACAAATTTCCCTCTGGACTATCCTGCCATACCCTCTTCTTTGTTACGCGTATTGCACTCAAAAATTTATGAGACATACAATTTGACCCTCGCACCCTCACCTTCAACGGTTGTACCTTGCAACCCTATTTTGTAGTTTTTTTTTCCCGTGCCCACGACCTCCATACTTTCTTACTATGCAATTAGAAACCTTTCATGCTAACAACTGACCATGCAGGAACCGTCAACATTGTCATTAATGGGATAAACGCTCGAGGAGATCTCCCATTATTACACATTAAACCAAGATGTGTGGAGAGTTATTTTGTCCCTTCCGATTGTTCATCTTGAACAGGCGTCGTCCTGTTGGCCCGCTCAAGAAATCTACAATGTTTAATCACTCATTGCAATATCCGCCATGTTTGCATTTCTATGTATGCAATTACTAGTGTTTAATGTTAACAACGCATCATGCAACAGCCGTCCAAATTGTCATTAATCAACGAAAGTCTCGAGGACATCTCCCATTCACATGCTTTGGACCAAGATTTGCGCAGGGATATATTATCCCTTCCAAATTTTCATTGCATTCATCGTCTGGAGCAAACAAACGTTCTTGTAGACTTATGGCAGCAGGTTGACAGCAGTTTTGTGGAGATACAGTAAATATGTTCACACATGAGGTCCAGAACTTCTAGTGGTCCATGGCATATTTTACTATTCATCCCATTCCACCCAGAACGAAGTGATTTGGAGCTCTGGAATAGCTCGTGTGGGCTGTGTCTCTGAGGTTTTTGACTGTAAGGAGGTGGTCTCTTGGTGCGCCGAAAAATATATTCCAGGCCAAAGAATTATTCCGCTGCACAACCATTCTCCTATTTCTTTGTCACCTCAGTTCTTCCGCGAGATGTTAAAATTGTCGGAGCCAACATTGATGTTTAGAGGACAAGACTACGAGCAATTTCTAGAAAAACATGATAACGGGTTGGACATCTTAGCCGAATTCCTCGAAGACCTGACAATAGTTCCTGAAGATATCACAAGGTTCCAGGTAAGTTCCTTTAGAAATCCATTCCGGGAAATTGCTTGGTTGTTTACAAGAATAACGGGATAGGCATCCACGACAAGCATTTCCCACATAATTATTTATATTTTATATTTCACAGTCAAGGAACAATACATTTTTGATTGGGGGAAGCTAATTTCCATTGATCTCTGTTCCCAGTTGTCACGATTAAAATAATCGAATAAATTTTATATGTCATCCTACTTGATTTTCGTAATTGTGCATTGATACCCGTTTCCAAAACTTTCTCTTTCCAATAAAATAAACTGTGGATTCGACCTAGTAACATTCTGGCATGAGGCCCTGTGGAGGCACAAGGCCTCCCATTGTTTTTATGAAGTTTTTAATGGCTTTGTATCAGTTTTCAAAGATTTATTGTTAGGCAAGGATGCTCTGTGGATGTCTAGCCAGGCAACCAAGTTTTTGAACAGGAAGGGCACACTTGAGAAAAAGGAAAATCACAGTGTCCTCGTGTCCTTTGGCTCTAAGGAAAATCATGTTGTCCTTCCATGCCACATCACGAATAAGATGTTTGTTGCAGAAATAGCAAGGCAATACAACCATTAGTTGCATTTTTTCCATGACAAGAAAAAAAAGTAGTTCATTCCTCTGCCCTGGAAAGTCGGAGACTTCGTGTGAAGAAACATCAACAAGATTGACGAGTTTTCCACCCATTTCAAGAAATTGAACCTAATGTATGCTGAAAGGCTAAAAGGGTTCGACCCTAATGGTATTTTTTGAGAACATTTAGTGGCAGTTGGATTTAACACCTCTTTTATCCATAGACACCTGACCCAAGACAGGTACAGTGTTGACAACAATCTTGCTTCTGCCGATTACGATGCAGAGACATTACAAAGCGCGACTTAATTGTACAAATAACATGGAAAAGTATCGGGTGACAAGAGTACCCAGTCCCCTACCAGCACTCCCAAGAGCACGACATCACGGAGCATCGCTTTGACGGTCCACCCCAGTAAGAAAGAAACCCATAAATATTCGAACGAAGGAGGAGATAAGAACCCTCCTCGCATAAATATTGATAGTTCTCACAAAATTCCACTGACGAGGAAGAGAAAAAACAATGCAGGGCAGGCGGAGGAACCCAAAATTGAAAGTGGACAACTGCAACTTGAAATTAAAACTGGGCACATGCAAAAAATTGGGTCGTCTGCAATGGAAATATCTGAGACCGACTTTTTTGACGAAGATGAATCCTTTGTATTCCAGAGCGTTGTTTTTTACAGACAATCTAAAAGTATGGTCATTGAAAAGAGAGATGTAACAAATAGGAAAGGCAAATCTTACACAGAGATTAACTTTAGGGAAATGTGGTCATCCCAAATCTCCTCATTTCACCAGGTAACCAGTGAAATTCTTCGTGATTCCATTGGAGGAATTGAGATGAAAAATGCCAATCTGAAAGACTGCCTCAATGAATTTGAGCAGGCTTTTATTGCAACCCCAGAATTCACCAGTCCTTTGGAAAAAATCGTGCCTGCTACCACTGCAGCCAAGATGAAAGTATCCTCTACCCTCCTTGCATTCTCTAGAGCCCTTGTAGAGAATAACATCAACAAAATAATGCAGGTAGTTACTGAATCCTGGGAAACATCGCAAAATTTAGTTTCCTTCGGAAATAAGGCCAATGATTTCCTGCAACATTTGGAGGCGAATTTAAAAAATGATGAGTGTTTCTGTGAACAGGTGCTGGCCCATTTTTCCAACTATGCCGTCAACACATTGTAACTGAAAAGAAGAGCAGAGAAACTCTCGTCCCCAAAGCGGACCAAAAAAGTAAAAGCATGTTGGAAAAAGAAAATTAACAACCTGGAGCTCATTGTCAAATCATGTAAACAAGTTATATCAGAAAAGGAAGATTTATTCACAAGCCTGCTCCAAATGGACTTAGTCGGAACTACCAACAAGGTTCAAGACCCAAACTTAATTCTCAAATCCTTGTCAATCACCAAAGAAGCCTTCCAGGAACAAGTTGATATTTTAAAGGGGTTGTCTTTTGAAAAGTTTTACGACATACTTGAACATCATCTAGATGATCATGGGCATTGGGTACTGGACTATGCGACACACAATGAAGAAATTGAATAGAGTTTGCATAGTATTTCAATGGATCTAAGGAAATTAGAAAATAACCTTTGTGACATAGAAATTCGGGATGAAATCAACACGACCCCCATGAAAAGCTACATCGAAGAATGGTTCCAACAGAGAATGGACAGCCTCGTCCAAGAAGGGAAACAATCGGTCGACAGGACTCCACTGACCATCGACAACAGCAACAAAAACACATCGGCTTCATAGTAAGTCTATACTGGCATCTTGTCTTCTTTATCAATCCACTTTAAGTCTATGATGTCATCTTGTTTTCTTTATCAATCCACTTATGACCTCTTTAAATAGAAAACTGTAACCAAAGACTCATAACTTCCAATTTCTTATTTTCGGGTCTTCCTCTCTACCGTTGCGCACTTCTTATTTCGACGTTCCTAATTCTTGTACTTATTTCTTTTTATGGTCCACGGGAGCCCCAATCCCAATCTATATGACAAACGCATTTAAATTTCCAGAAATATGTAACAGACATTATTAATTTTTGATAAATTCCAAAGAAAACTGATTCAGCAATGCATTTATTGTATACTAAATTTTGGTTTTCCAGGAACCTTTCTTGTTTGTTCCAAAGAAAACTAATTCGGATCTGCTACATTTCTTGTGTCCTATTGTATGCTAATTTTTTTGTCTTGAACGACGTTGTTACTATTCTATTGTATGCTAACTTTTTGGGTGTCCAGGAACCTATACTTTGATAGAGTTTGATTTATCTTGTGTCCAAAAGCCTTTGCTTTCAAGCAAACTAATTCGGGAATGCTAATTTTTTTGTGTTTTCTCCACGAACCTATGTAACAAACGTTATTACTATTCTATTGTATGCTTTTAAATTTTGATCTAATTTCCAGAGATATGTAACAGACATTATTTATTTTTGATAAATTCCTATAGTCTGCAAGTCCGCTTATCAATTTGTATATCAAGTAACTGTCGGTGTTATTTGTATGCAACGGAACAATAGAGGCCCAATTTTGAGTCCGCCAGCCCGAGAACCCACGATCCAAAAACTAGTTAAGTATGGAGGCCTGCTATATTTTTTGTCTCCTATTCTATGCTAAACTTTTTGTGTTGCACGACGTTGTTACTATTCTATTGTATGCTAACTTTTTGGGGGTCCAGGATCCTATACTTTGATAAATTTTAATTTTTATTCTATCCAGAACCCTTTGTTTTAAAGCAAACTAGTTCGGGAATGCTATTTTTTTTTTCCTCCACGAAACTGTGTAATAGATGTTATTACTATTCTATTATATGCTTTTAAATGTTGATGTAATTTCCAGAGATATGTAACAGACATTATTTATTTTATGATAAGTTTTTATAGTCCGCTTGTAAATTTGTATATCGCGGAACTCTCGGTGCTATTTGTAGGGCACGGAACAACAGAGGCCCTTTTTTTAGCCTGCCAGCCCGAGAACCCGTGATCCAAAAACTGGCTAAGTATGGAATGAGAGCTTTGTGCATGCTCTATAAAATCTCATCCCCATACTTTATAAAAGTGCATATTTCATATGTATAAAACTAAATATCTACTTTCTAAAATTTGATAAATTCCAATTTCTTTTGTTTCCAGGATCCCTTGTTTTAAAGATAGCTAATTCGGGAATGCTAATTTATTTGTGTTTTTTTCTACGAACCTATGTAACAGACGTTACTATTATTTTTTTGTTTCTCTCCACGAACATATGTAAAATGTATGCAAAGAAAACTTATTCGGCAATGCTATATTTTTTTTGTCCAAGAAAAGCAATGTCGCGTTCTGTACTTGCTTAATTTCCTTTGGTTCTGTAATATATTGAGATTCATATTTCTATAGTCCGCAACTCCACGTGTCATTTTGTATATCACGGAACTGTCGATGCTATTTGTAGGGCACAGAACATCAGAGGCCCAATTTTGAGC
>JASDQU010502688.1:6976-24091 GCA_032191745.1 Picea mariana | reverse complement strand
TTTTGTTATGCATTCGTCGAAGGTGGATTAATGCTAGAGTTAATTCGAATGTTTGGTTTAGCATTTTATGCTAGGTAAATTTATGGCAATGTTTGATATGGTGGCATATCCAAAGTTTGGCCTTCCAATACATTCTCTGGTGTTCAAACTATTGTTACAAAAAATACAATAATTTTTTTGAGATACGTCAGAGACCTGCCACATTGAATTTTTTTCTTAAATGTTTACAGAGCATTTCTGACATACTTAAATGTTTACCTAACATGCTTGGTAGTGTTGAATGGTTACTTAACAGGCTTGTTACAAGACATTTTCTTTCGTTTTTTAAATTTATATGCTTCAGCGACATTGCTGGGTCACTGGTCCATGCTTGTTTTTTGCATGTCCACTAATTTCTTATTTGCATGTTGTTGTTGTTGTTCTTGCTTGCCTATTCATGTTGTTGCAGTTTGCCCGTTTGGGTTTCCGCAATCGCGATTGGAACAACATCGTTCCTTGGGGAGTGGTTGTTGCTTGCTTCTTTATTCGTTGTACGTTGTTTATTTTTTCTTGATTTGACTTTGCAGGGTTTCGGTCCTACGCCTGCAGTTGGGCCTTTTGGTGCTTCTTAGTTGGGTTCTTATTTGTTTCTTGTTCTTGTTTGTCCAGGGTTTGCAATGTTGGGATGTTGCATCTGCAGTTGGATCTCTGGTTACATTTTTTACAGTGGAGTTTGCATAGAATACTATTAAGATAAAATAACCGACTAAAAAATTGCAGGCGATGTAAATTGCATCTCTTACGCATTGAAGCAGAGTTTGTCGGCCTCAAAGTATATTTCATAACTGGCGATGCTTTTTCCATGGATTGTGTGTTACTATGGTTTCATAGTTATGAGAGTACCTTCTGCTGTGTGGGTGATATAGTTGTTCTCTCCCTTTTATTTTCCTCTTGTAAACTGTGTTTCTGAGTCTATAGTTTCTCGCCTTTCTGTGGTTGTTCTGACCGACCATCATTCGGTTGCATGCTTAGCTAGTTTTATGGATGCGGCTTCGCAGATAGGTTCTATCAAACTATGACAGGTCGTGTTCGGTGTATGCATTAGCATTCCCGAATTAGTTTTCTTTAAAATAACGGCTCCTGGACAGAAGAGATTGCAATTTATCAAATTATAGGTTTCCTGGACAGCATAGGTTAATGATTGCGGGTTCTCGGGGTGGCGGATTGAAAATTGGGCTTCTTTTGTTTCATGCCCTACAAATAGCACGGAGAGTTCCACTATCATTCTGACCGACCATCATTCAGTTGCATACTTAGCTAGTTTTATGGACGCATCTTCGCAGATAGGTTGTATCGAACTATGACAGGTCGTGTTTGGTATATACATTAGCATTCCCGAATTAGTTTTATTTAAAAGAAGGGCTCCTGGATAGAAAAGATTGAACTTTATCAAATTATAGGTTTCCTGGACAGCATAAATTAAACATAGGCAATATGTAATTTTATAAAGTAGATATATAAAGCATGCACGAAGCCCTTATCCTATACCTAGTCAGTTTTTGCATCGCGGGTTGTCAGGGTGGTCAGCTGAAAATTGGCCTTATGTTGTTATGTGCGCTACAAATAGCACGGAGAGTTTCACAATATACAAATTGATAATCAGACTTGCGGAATATTTGAATTTTAAGGGCCTCATGTCCAAAAAATTTAGCATTCTCGAAATAGTTTACTTTACGTACGTTTTACATACACTGGTGGACAAAAACACCCAAAAAAAATAGTAGTAAGCATTTTTTGGATCGCGGGTTCCCGGGTTGGCGGGATCTAAATTGGGCTTCTTTTGTTCTGTGTCCTACAAATAGCATGGAGAGTTTCATGATATACAAATTGACAATCGGACTTGCAAACTATTTGAATTTGAAGGGCCTCATGTCCAAAAAAATTAGCATTCTCAAATTACTTTTATTTACATACGTTTTACATATGCTCGTGGACAAAAACACAAAAAAAATAGTAGTAGCGTCTGTTACATAGGCCTCCATCCCCGCTACCATCTGCGCTTCCCAATACTCATTAATTATGCTTTCAAAAGTCAGAACCGACCATACAGGTTCAAAAATATGGGCTTTAATAACTGGAAAGCTCGAGGACATCTCCCATTAAAATGAATAGACAGGCGAGTATTATGCGATTTGGTAATTTCTTTTTGCCTGTATTTTGAATTTGCGAAAATAATTTTTATTTTTATTTTTTTTGTTTGTGTTGTTTTAGTTTTCTTAAAATCTTCAGCATAGTCCACAAACATGTCACCCACATAGGCGCTGACATCATGTCCCTCTTTAATATTGTGCATATCTTAGATGTCAGATTTGAGAATCTACTCGGATATGGAAATTTTAATATGTGTTGCTAGTCACTATTCAACATAAATATTCGAAAAGATTGGCATTAATAAGAGAAAATATCAAGAACATCTGTCATTAAAATGAATCAACACAAAATCTACGGAAGATCATCCAGCATTGCTTTTAAATACTTATTGCCATTTCTCTCTATCATCAAAGAGGTGTGCTTTAAGGTGCCTTCATTCTAATGTTCCTGGTCATGGACATGTAAGACAACTTAGAGATGCGATTGAGGGCCAGATGAAAGAAGAGAGACTGGTTTTATGTGACATGAGCTTTGATTAAAAATAAAACTCTGTTATACAAGAGAAACTCGGAGAGGAGGAAAAAAAAAGAACAAGTATGTTATGGTTGGTGTTCTCCCGCATTTGATGCTTTGGTTGGTTGAAAAGGTTGCCTAGGGATTTGTTTGTTGAACTTCTTTGTTTTCTTGCTGGGAATTGTAACGGATTTTGAGGTCACGTGCAAAATAGTTTATCGTTTAAGTATATAGCTTCTTCCAACAACACAAATTTGGCAAGTGTATCGAATTGTACAGATCCCACAAGAATTTGTCTTTTTTGGGGGCGGGGCATTTACAGTGGCTTGCAAAATGGTCTGTCATGTTTGTAAATGACGTGAAATATTACTCCATTTGCGAATGTAACCAAAGCCAGTTAACAAAAACTGTATGGGTGGACAAAACGACATATTGTCACTACAAAAGTTTCTATTTCAAAGTTTGATGAGCTACTTGTGGGTCTGGTAACCGACTTGACAGAAAGCCATGTTCTTTGTCAAAGTTTGTTCGGTTTCCTCTGGATGTAGTTGCAGACTCCACATATTTGGCGTCACCGCCGAACATTCCAGACCTTTATGTGGGTCGCCATACCTCCACCGCTATGAGGAAAGATATATTTTGATGCCATCTGCAACATTTGATACACTTGCCAAACCTGTGCTGGTGCGTTCTACAGCATTTGATGCACTTGCCACACCTGTGCTGCCCGAAGAAGTTATGAACCTCAATAGATTTTCATTTTGCAGTTGGGTTGGACGCTTCTTCCAATTTACTGTAATAAAGCAAAGAAGTTCAACATACAAATATTCAGGCAGACTTTTCAACCAAACAGATGATCGAATACAGAGAGAATACCAGTCACTACATACTTGAATTTTTTTCCCCTGCCATAGCTATTGTGACATAAAATGACTCCGTCCACTTTGAAATCGGCCGGAATCGCATTTCTAAGTTGTCTCAAATGTCAAGGGTCGGGAACATTGCAAGGAAAGCACCTTAAACCCCAACTTTTCGACGGCAGAGGGAAATTAATACTTGACCAAGAATGGAATGTTGAACAACCAGCCATTACAAGCAGGCCATATCTGGAAGAGACAGAAAAAATGGGATAGATGTAGTTGGCAGCACCAATTAAGTACAAAACCCAAAATTGATATTCAACTCATTTTTTACGAATAAAGAGTTTGAACGTCAAGAAAACTGTCAAGAAGTTGCATCAATGTACATATTTTTTATTGGTTGGCAGCATGCCAAATCACAATCGTTGTGGAAAATAGCCTCAACTGTATTTTGTAAGCCATATTATTTGAATATAGAATAATTTTGGTTTATTTTTTAATAGTATTTTCCAATTTCTGGCATTTGTTTTAATTTTATTTTGTACCTTCTTCCCCTATGTCGTTAAACATGGACAACAAGCTTTTCTTTATGTTGCCCACTACTTCAATATAAATAAAGCCCGCTCTGTTCTTTCTTTACATTTTACATTTAAGAATAATTTTTCATAAGCCATACTTATGTGGCGCCAACCCTTTATTTCAAGAAAGAAATTCAAGGACTCGTCCTGCTTCCATTCTTTGGGTTCCGTAAATAGAATGAATTAATGAGTTACAACAAGGTGGCTCAAGTGTTGACGCAATGTTCATGTTGATTATCTTGGCTATATTTCATCTTCTTCTATTTGATAATATCCGTGCATATATACTAATATCAGTACTATTGGAATAAATACAAAAAACTTCCTCTTCGACAAATCTTAGGCAATTATGTTTGGGTTTGTGGTATCAAACAACTATGTTCCATGTTCCGTCATATACATCTTGTAGCCAAAGAACTTCTGTAGTCTGCAATTTATGCTTTAACTTGTCGTAACTGACCAGGCATTCGAAAAACTTGGCATTAATAAAGGAACGGTTGAAGCTGTCTTAATTACTTAAATCACACCAAATTTTGATTACATTTAATTTAGTTTAGATATTGATGTTTATGGAGAGCCGACGTTTTCTCATGTCATTGCAAGGAATACAAGATGAATAGATGCTAAGGAGTTTATCTCGTTGAGACCACAATGCAAATTCATGTTTCTTGTTGCGCTATGTACATCTTGCAGTCAAATTTTTTGTGGTTTCAACGAAATCTGCAAACCGAAGAGCATCCTGCAAGTTGGGAGATCATTTGCATTTGAAACAGAAACAATTCATTAATATGTATTAGTATGAATACTATTCAGATAAATATGAAAACTTTCTCCATTAATACATACTAGTATGAATACTATTGAAATAGATATCAAACCTTTCTGTTGGCCAATGCTTAGCCAGTTATCTAGCCACCGGGCCCCAGGTTCGCGGTACCCAACACCTATGTCCCATGTTTCGTCATAGACATCTTGCAGCCAAAGAAATTCAGTGATGTGCAGTTTATGTTTTTACTAGTGAGAACCCAGTAGGGGTCCGAACACATTGCCATTAAAAAAAAAGAAAAAAAAAGGTTTTTTCGACTGTTAGATACTTATCCCTTTTCCCCTTTTTCTTTTCCCGTCCATTATGGCTTTCTAGTTTTATACTTAGTCGTCTTTCTATGATGAGTGGTTGCAGGGTTCACGGGCTGACATATCTTCATCTCCATCTGTATCTTCACATGACGAATCCGATCGACCGTTGTTCCTTTCCATACCTAGGCAATTTTATGGTCGCGGTTGCCAGGTCAGTGCATACGAACTGGTTTTTTCTTCTTCCCGCTCGTTATCGCTTTTTGGATATATACTTAGTGGCCTTTCTATGGTATCTGGTTCCAGAGCTGGTGGGATGACATGTCTTCATTTCCATCTATATCCTCACACGATGGAACCGTCTGGTTGTTGTTCCTTTCCATACTTAGCCAATTTTATGGCCGTCGTTGTGGGGTCGACGCTTGCGAACCCAGTTGTTTATCGTTCCATTATATACATCTTGCACTCAAAACATCTGTGATCTACAATTCCACCGTGGGTTCCTCATATACATTAACTTTTTTCAAAGTATCTGTTGTTGCCTTCCATCCCCAGCAACTTCGCATCCTTCCTGATATACATCAACAATGCTCTTACTAGTGACAAGTGGACAGAGTGGTACGAAAGTCCTTCTGTCATCTGCAATTTATGCCTTAACTAGTGAGAACTCAGCAGGGCTTCGAAATCATTTGCATTAATAATCAAACACTAGATGTTCTTCTACGAGATACTTAGTTCTTTTTCCCTTCTCTTCTTCCCGTGTATTATCGCTTTCTAGGTATATACTTAGTCGTGTTTCTATGATTGCGGGTTCCAACATTGGCGTGTTGACATATATTCATCTCCATCTATATCCTTGCATGGAGAATTGGACCACCCACTATTCCTTTTCATACTCAGTGAATTTTATGCCCGCGGTTGCCGAGTTGGCGCAATTGAACTCTGTTGCTTTTTGTTCTGTCATATACATCTACCACTCAAAATTTCCGTGATCTACAATTCCACTGCGAACTCCTCGATCCTTTTTCCCTTTTTTTCTTCCCATGTATTATGGGACTATAAAGTATGGACATTATATTTTATAGAGCATGTACGTCTTCCGCATTCCATACCTAGCGACATTTTGGATCGCGAGTTCTCGGGCGAGCAGGCTCAAAATTGGGCCTCCATTGTTCTGTGCCCTACAAATAGCACTCAGAATTCTGCGATATACAAATTGACAAGAGGACCTGCGGACTAGTTGACTCAACATTGCACTTCTATTGTTTTGTGTCCTCCAAACAGCGCTCCCAGTTCCACGATATACAAATTGACACATGGAATGCAGGGTTGGCAGAGTGGAGATTGTCATTGTTTACGGATGCTAATCCTTATGAAGTATCTAACAGTATCTAAAAAATTATTTTCAATACTAAATTATCTCTTAGTAGTGACAACTAGACACATGTACGAAATAGTTGGCATCGCACCCTCCGCAATATACAAATTAACTATCGGATTCTGACATCGTCCGCTCTTCCGTGTTGCAGATTATGCATTCAAATGTTCGAAGCGATACAATTTCAACGTCGGGGCCTCACGTCTTTTGCAGACACCTTGTCGGCTTGTTTTGGATCCTCGTGTTGTCGGGTTCACGAAATGTGCAACTCCAGTGTTGGCGGGTTGACATATCTTTATCTCCATCTATATAATCACACGACGAATCTGACCGACCGTTGTTGCTTTCCATACTTAGCCAATTTTATGGCCACGATTGTCGGGTTGGCACCAATTTTATCTCCATCTATATCCTCGCATGGTGAATTGAACCGCTCGTTGTGCCTTTTCATACTTAGTGAATTTTATGCCCACGATTGCCAAGTTGGTGCAATTGAACTCTGTTCCTTTTTCTTCCATTGTATACATTTTCCACTCAAAATTTTTGTTATCTACAATTCCACTGTGAACTACTCCCTCCTTTTTCCCTTTTTTTCTTCCTGTGTATTATGGGACTATAAAGTATGGACATGATATTTTATAGAGCATGTACGGATTCTGCATTCCATACCTAGAAACATTGTGGATCGTGGGTTCTCGGGCGGGCAGGCTCAAAATTGGGCCTCCATTGTTCTGTGCCCTACAAATAGCACCCAGAATTCTGCGATATACAAATTGACAAGTGGACCTGCGGACTGGTGGACTCAACATTTCACTTCTATTGTTTTGTGTCCTCCAAACAACGGTTCCAGTTCCGCGATATACAAATAGACACACAGAATGCAGGGTTGGCGGGGTGGATATTTCTATTGTTTATGGATGCTAATCCATATCAAGTATCTAACAGTATCTAAAAAATTATATTCAATACTAAATTAGCTCTTAGTAGTGACAACTAGACACAGAGGTATGAAACAGTTGGCATTGCACTGTCCGCAATATACAAATTGACTACTAGATTTCGACATCGTCCGCTCTTCTGTGTTACAGATTATGCATTCAAATGTTCAGAGCGATAAAATTTGAACGTCAGTAACTTGCGTCTTCTGCACACACATTGTCAGACTGTTTTGGATCCTCCTGTTGTCAGGTTCATGAAATGTGCAACTCTTGGATACTATTTCAGGTTGGCATCAAGCTTCATTGTACCATGGTTCAAAAATGTTTCAAAGTATCTTTCGTTGCCTTAGTTGGCATCCAGACCTCCGCAATCTACAAATTGACTACTGGGTTCACATCTTGTACTCAAAATTTTCGTGATCTACAATTCTATCGCAGACTCCTTTGTCCTTTTTCCTTTTCTTCTTCCCCTGTATTATGTGCCTCTGGTTATATACTTCATCACCTTTCTATGATCGCGGATTCCAATGTTGGCGGGCTAACATATTTATTTCCATCTATATAATCACAAGACGAATCCGACCGACCGCTATTGCTTTCCATACTTAGCCAATTTTATGGTCGCGGTTGTCGGGTTGGCAGTTTCGAACTTTGCTTCTTCTTGTTCCGCGATTGACATCTTGCACTCAAAACTTCTGTGATCTACAATTCTACCATGGACTCCTCAAACTCGCAAGCCTCACTCTACCATGGTTCACAAATGTGCTTCCTAATATACATTGGTTATGCTCTTACTAGTGACTCTTACAAGTGACAATTGCGCACAGTAATACGAAACAGTTCGCATCCACCTCTTCGCAATATAGAAATTGACTACTGGCTTCCTACATCATCCCCTCTTCTGTGTTACAGATTATGCATTCAAATGTTTCAAACGATATAGTTTGATGGTCATGACCTCACGTCTTCTGGGGAGACCTTCTAACCCTATTTTGGATCGTCTTGTTCACGGGTTCACGAAATCTCCAATTATTAGTCAGTGTTTCGCGTTGGCTCATTCGAACTCTATTGCTTCTTGTTCTGTGATATACATATTGCTCTCAAAATTTTCATGATTTACAATTCCACCGCAGACTCGTTGGTCCTTTTTCCCTTTTCTTCTTCTCTTGTATTATCGCTTTGTGGTTATATACTTAGTCACCTTTCTATGATCACGGGTTCTAGCGTTGGTGGGTTGACATATCCTTATCTCCATCTATATAATCACACGACGAATCTGACCGACCATTGTTTCTTTCCATACTTGGCCAATTTTATGGCCATGGTTTTTGGGTTGGCAGTTTCGAACTTTGCTTCTTGTTGCATCGTGTACATATTGCACTCAAACCTTATGTGATCTACACTTCCAACGTGGGCTCATCGAACTCGCAATCTTCACTTTACCACGGCTCACAAAAGTTTCATAGTATCTCTTGTTGCCTTCCATCCCCACTAAATTCCTATCCTTCCTTATATACATTAGTTATGCTCTTACTAGTCATATACAAATTGCCCTCTGGGCTGTCCTGCCATACCCTCTTCTTTGTTACGTGTATTGCACTCAAAAATTTATGAGACATACAATTTGATCCTCGCGCCCTCACCTTCAACGGTTGTACCTTGCAACCCTATTTTGTAGTTATTTTTTCCCGTGCCCACGACCTCCATACTTTCTTACTATGCAATTAGAAACCTTTCATGCTAACAACTGACCATGCAGGAACCGTCAACATTGTCATTAATGGGAGAAACGCTCGAGGAGATCTCCCATTATTACGCATTAAACCAAGATGTATGAAGAGTTATTTTGTCCCTTCCGATTGCTCATCTTGAACAAGCGTCGTCCTGTTGGCCCGCTCAAGAAATCTACAATGTTTAATCACTCATTGCAATATCCGCCATGTTTGCATTTCTATGTATGCAATTACTAGTGTTTAATGTTAACAACGCATCATGCAATAGCCATCCAAATTGTCATTAATCAACGAAAGTCTCTAGGACATCTCCCATTCACATGATTTGGACCAAGATTTGTGCAGGGATATATTATCCCTTCCAAATTTTCATTGCATTCATCGTCTGGAGAAAACAAACGTTCTTGTAGACTTATGGCAGCAGGTTGACAGCAGTTTTGTGGAGATACAATAAATATGTTCGCACATGAGAACCAGAACTTCTAGTTGTCCATGGCATACTTTTACTATTCATCCCATTCCACCCAGAACGAAGTGATTTGGAGCTCTGGAATCTCTCGCGCAGGCTGCGTCTCTGAGGTTTTTGACTGTAAGGAGGTGGTCTCTTGGTGCGCCGAAAAATATATTCCAAGCCAAAGAATTATTCCACTGCGCAACCATTCTCCTATTTCTTTGTCACCTCAGGTCTTCCGCGAGATGTTAAAATTGTTAGAGCCAACATTGATGTTTAGAGGACAAGACTGTGAGCAATTTCTAGAAAAACATGATAACGGGTTGGACATCTTAGCTGACTTCCTCGAAGACCTGACAACAGTTCCTGAAGATATCACAAGGTTCCAGGTAAGTTCCTTTAGAAATCCATTCCGGGAAATTGCTTGGTTGTTTAAAAGAATAACAGGACAGGCATCCACGACAAGCATTTCCCATATAATTATTTATATTTTATATTTCACAGTCAAGGAACAATACATTTTTGATTGGGGGAAGCTAATTTCCATTGATCTATGTTCCCAATTGTCACGATTCAAATAATCGAATAAATTTTATATGTCATCCTACTTGATTTTCGTAATTGTGCATTGTTGCCTGTTTCCAAAACTTTCTCTTTCCAATAAAATAAACTGTGGATTCAACCCAATAACATTCTGGCACAAGGCCTCCCATTGTTTTTATGAAGTTTTTAATGGCTTTGTCTCAGTTTTCAAAGATTTATTGTTAGGCAAATATGCTCTGTGGACGTCTAGCCAGGCAACCAAGTTTTTGAACAGGAAGGGCACACTTGAGCAAAAGGAAAATCACAGTGTCCTCATGGCCTTTGGCTCTAAGGAAAATCATGCTTTCCTTCCATGCCACATCACGAATAAGATGTTTGTTGCAGAAATAGCAAGGCAATACAACCATTAGTTGCATTTTTTCCATGACAAGAAAAAAAAGCAGTTCATTCCTCTGCCCTGGAAAGTCGGAGACTTCGTGTGAAGAAACATCAACAAGATTGACGAGTTTGCCACCCATTTCAAGAAATTGAACCTAACGTATGCTGAAAGGCTAAAAGGGTTCGACCCTAATGGTATTTTTCGAGAACATTTAGTGGCAGTTGGATTTAACACCTCTTTTATCCATAGACACCTGACCCAAGACAGGGACAATGTTGACAACAATCCTGCTTCTGTCGATTATGACGCAGAGACATTACAAAGCGCGACTTAATTGTACAAATAACATGGAAAAGTATCGGGTGACAAGAGTACCCAATCCCCTGCCAGCACTCCCAAGATCACGACATCACGGAGCATCGCTTTGACAGTCCACCCCAGTAAGAAAGAAACCCATAAATATTCAAACAAAGGAAGAGATAAAAACCCTCCTCGCATAAATATTGATAGTTATCACAAAATTCCACTGACGAAGAAGAGAAAAAACAATGCAGGGCAGGTGGAGGAACCCGAAATTGAAAGTGGACAACTGCAACTTGAAATTAAAACTGGGCACATGCAAAAAATTGGGTCGTCTGCAGTGGAAATATCGGAGACCGACTTTTTTGACGAAGATGAATCCTTTGTATTCCAGAGCGTTGTTTTTGACAGACAATCTAAAAGTATGGTCATTGAAAAGAGAGATGTAACAAATAGGAAAGGCAAATCTTGCACAGAGATTAACTTTAGGGAAATGTGGTCGTCCCAAATCTCCTCATTTCACCAGGTAACCGGTGAAATTATTCGTGATTCCATTGGAGGAATTGAGATGAAAAATGCCAATCTGAAAGACTGCCTCAATGAATTTGAGCAGGCTTTTATTGCAACCCCAAAATTCACCAGTCCTTTGGAAAAAATCGTGCCTGCTACCACTGCAGCCAAGATGAAAGTATCCTCTACCCTCCTTGCATTCTCTAGAGCCCTTGTAGAGAATAACATCAACAAAATAATGCAGGTAGTTACTGAATCCTGGGAAACATCGCAAAATTTAGTTTCCTTCGGAAAGAAGGCCAATGATTTCCTACAACATTTGGAGGCGAATTTAAAAAATGATGAATGTTTCTGTGAACAGGCGCTAGCCCATTTTTCCAACTATGTCATCAACACATTAGAACTGAAAAGAATAGCAGAGAAACTCGCGTCCCCAAAGCAGACCAAAAAAGTAAAAGCATGTTGGAAAAAGAAAATTAACAACCTGGAGCTCATTGTCAAATCATGTAAACAAGTTATATTAGAAAAGGAAGATTTATTCACAAGCCTGCTCCAAATGGACTTAGCCGGAACTACCAACAAGGTTCAAGACCCAAACTTAATTCTCAAATCCTTGTCAATCACCAAAGAAGCCTTCCAGGAACAAGTTGATATTTTAAAGGGGTTGTCTTTGGAAAAGTTTTACGACATACTTGAACATCATCTAGATGATCACGAGCGTTGGGTACTGGACTATGCGACACACAATGAAGAAATTGAACAGAGTTTGCATAGTATTTCAATGGATCTAAGGAAATTAGAAAATGACCTTTATGACATAGAAATTTGGGATGAAATCAACACGGCCCCCATGAAAAGCTACATCAAAGAATGGTTCCAACAGAGAATGGACAGCCTCGTCCAAGAAGGGCAACAACCGGTCGACAGGACTCCACTGACCATCGACAACAACAATAAAAACGCATCGGCTTCATAGTAAGTCTATACTGGCATCTTGTCTTCTTTATCAATCCACTTTAAGTCTATGATGTCATCTTGTTTTCTTTATCAATCCACTTATGACCTCTTTAAATAGAAAACTATAACCAAAGACTCATAACTTCCAATTTCTTCTTTTCAGGTCTTCCTCTCTATCGTTGCGCACTTCTTCTTTCGACGTTCCTAATTCTTGTACTTATTTCTTTTTATGGTCCACGGGAGCCCCAATCCCATTCTATATGAAAAACGCATTTAAATTTCCAGAAATATGTAACAGACATTATTAATTTTTGATAAATTCCAAAGAAAATTGATTCAGCAATGCATTTATTGTATACTAAATTTTGGATTTCCAGGAACCTTTCTTGTTTGTTCCAAAGAAAACTAATTCGGATCTGCTACATTTCTTGTGTCCTATTGTATGCTAATTTTTTTGTCTTGAACGACGTTGTTACTATTCTATTGTATGCTAACTTTTTGGGTGTCCAGGAACTTATACTTTGATAGAGTTTGATTTATCTTGTGTCCAGAAACCTTTGCTTTCAAGAAAACTAATTCGGGAATGCTAATTTTTTTGTGTTTTCTCCACGAACCTATGTAACAAACGTTATTACTATTCTATTGTATGCTTTTAAATTTTGATCTAATTTATAGAGATATGTAACAGACATTATTTATTTTTGATAAATTCCTATAGTCTGCAAGTTCGCTTATCAATTTGTATATCGAGGAACTGTCGGTGTTATTTGTATGCAACGGAACAATAGAGGCCCAATTTTGAGTCCGCCAGCCCGAGAACCCACGATCCAAAAATTGGTTAAGTATGGAGGCCTACTATATTTTTTGTCTCCTATTCTATGCTAAATTTTTTGTGTTGCACGACGTTGTTACTATTCTATTGTATGCTAACCTTTTGGGCGTCCAGGATCCTATACTTTGATAAATTTTAATTTTTATTCTATCCAGAACCCTTTGTTTTAAAGCAAACTAGTTCAGGAATGCTAATTTTTTTTTCCTCCATGAAACTGTGTAATAGACGTTATTACTATTCTATTATATGCTTTTAAATGTTGATGTAATTTCCAGAGATATGTAACAGACATTATTTATTTTATGATAAGTTTCTATAGTCCGCTTGTCAATTTGTATATCGCGGAACTCTCGGTGCTATTTGTAGAGCACGGAACAACAGAGGCCCTTTTTTAGCCTGCCAGCTCGAGAACCTGAGATCCAAAAACTGGCTAAGTATGGAATGAGAGCTTTGTGCATGCTCTATAAAATCTCATCCCCATACTTTATAAAAGTGCATATTTCGTATGTATAAAACTAAATATTTACTTTCTAAAATTTGATAAATTTCAATTTCTTTTGTTTCCAGGATCCCTTGTTTTAAAGATAGCTAATTCGGGAATGCTAATTTATTTGTGTTTTTTTCTATGAACCTATGTAACAGACGTCACTATTATTTTTTTGTTTCTCTCCATGAACATATGTAAAATGTATGCTAAGAAAACTTATTCGGCAATGCTATATTTTTTTTGTCCAAGAAAATCAATGTCGCGTTCTGTACTTGCTTAATTTCCTTTGGTTCTGTAATATATTGAGATTCATATTTCTATAGTCTGCAACTCCACGTGTCATTTTGTATATCACGGAACTGTCGGTGCTATTTGTAGGGCACAGAACATCAGAGGCCCAATTTTGAGCCCGAGAACCCGCGATCCAAAAACTGGCTAAGTATGCAATGAGGGCTCCATGCATGCTCTATAAAATCTCATCCCCATACTTTATAAAAGTACATATTTCATATGTATAAAACTAAATATCTATTTTATAAAACTGCATATTTCCTATGTATAATTTATGTTGTCTAGGAACCTGTTATTTGATAAATTTCAATTCGGGAATGCTAATATTTTTGTGTTTTTCTCCACGAACCTATGCAACAGACGTTATTACTACTCTATTGTATGGTTTTAAATGTTCATGTAATTTCCAGAGATATGTAACAAACATTATTGATTTCTGATAAATTTCTATAGTCCGCAACTCCACTTCTCAATTTGTGTATCGCAAAACTGTCGGTGCTATTTGTAGGGCACAAAACATCAGAGGCCCAATTCTGAGGCCGCCAACCCGAGAACCCGCGATCCAAAAACTGGCTAAGTATGGAATGAGGGCAATCTCATCCCCATACTTTATAAAAGTACATATTTCGTATGTATAAAACTAAATATCTACTTTATAAAATTACATTTTTGGTATGTATAATTTATGTTGTCCAGGAAGCTATAATTTCATAAATTTCAATTTCTTTTGTGTCCATGAGCCCTTGTTTTAAAGATAACTAATTCGGTAATGCTAAATTTTTTGTGTCCAAGAACCTTTGAAATGTTGATAACTTTTGATATTTTTCAGGAAGAACTAATTTGGGAATACTATGTTTTGCATGCAAACCACGTGTATTTCAACTTTCTAGCCATGTGTCTCTAGGTCGCATTTACTCCCATAAAAACCTGGCATGGACTACGCTACCATACAACACTTGTTAGAATTACTGCCATTATTTTCATGACTGTATATATCTCCTTATGACTAATATGTTTTGTTTGCAAGCACAAACTAGGTCTCAATCTACAACTACCCATTAATTTGACTTTCTTTGAAGAGGAGAAATGGGTGATTCGAAAAACTTTCAGTATGTTCATGTTTGTAGCTTTAAAAGAGTTTTGAAGTAACTTTTTTAATTATTAATGTGTCATCCATCGTAAGTACAAAACTGAAAGTAACCATCGGTGGTGCTCGATAGAGATATCTCGCAACTATTGTAATAAAAAAATTAATTTGATTTATTTGGTGATTTGGCTTTATTTTTTATTTTTTTTAATAGAATTGAGAGAGAATTTTATTAAAAAGAGTGTGAAAGAATTCACAGAGATAAGTCTTATAGTGTCCAAAATCAGCCTGTGAAACATACTCAAAATTAGGATGTAGCATAACAATATTTACAAGGAGATTATCAAAATATCTTTTTATAGCTACATAGCAATTATGAATGCTATTATAGAGCCTATAGAATATGCCTAGGATCAAAATGCTAAAATAGTACATAGAAACTAAATATCTGGAGGATCTTGTTCTTCATTTGCCCCTTATGGAAAGTCTAGGGGCAAATTCAAATCAGGTACCTAACAGGGGGGATTTGGAGAAGAAGCAGCATGAGAGATGGTTGAGACCGAGATGGATGGAGCTGGAGAAACTATTCGAGAGCACAACTCCTCAACTTCAAAGTGAATGGCCTCTACTTCGTCGTGCAACTGTTGTTGCTCGTGTCTCTTCTCGATGATAAACTCCATCATATTCTACAATTGTGACAAGATATTATTAATCCTAATATGTAATGCATTCATTGAGTCCACCAAAGCCTTGTGTTCTTCTTCCTGAAGCTCCCATAGCCAGTGTTCCACCCCCGAACGTCGATTCGCCATAAGTCCAATTCCCCTTCCTTCACTTGTGACTAGCTCAAAGAACTCATCCTGAGAATTGACTAGGAAAAGATGAGAATCAAGCAATTCAAGCAATCTACCAGAATCCATAAGCTTACACTCCAAATTGATGCTTCCTTCCAACATCTTCTCTACTTTTAAACCACCTTGACTATGTGCTAAGGACCACCACCTTTGAGAATGATGATTTTCCAACTTCCATTCTGCCCAGTGAACCTCTATTATGTTCATGTGATGAGACCTGAGCCGGACATAATCCTCATTTCTAGAACTAGATGAGGTATTCCATAATTGTGGTGACACCAACTGGATGAGGGAAAGTACAGAAGCCATGCAAGAAGGAGCAGGTAGAGGCAGAAAACGGGACCAGGAGAAGAAAGAGCACATGTGAGAGTTAAATATGCAAATCAAATAAAACATGGGTCGGTTGTACGGGACGGAAGGACCACATGCCCGCATCCTTGAGCGCAATGTGCTCGAATCTAAAGAGTTGCATGTCATGATCACACAAACAACTAAGTTGGAGGCTAATAATGTTGATATGTGACTTAGGGATAGAGACATAGTAGCAGCAGGGCCTCGACAGGGACCCATATTAAGACTTAAGAAAAGATGCATGGGCCAGGTTTAGGGGATGAAATGGTGGGAAACCTGGCCGTTAATTCTAAGTGTGCCTAGAGGATCTTGGATGGCCAAATTAGATTGGAAATCGGCCTACGAATTATTGCTCCAAAGGATATGATAAATATTTAGAGAACTAAAGGCTTCAATTTCTTTGAAAATTCTTATGAGGACATTTTTTAGCATCATATCCGAAGGGAGGGATATTTTCCAAACCTAGTTTATAATGACCTTTGAATCCCCTAGGATGGAGATAGTTTCAATTCCTTGACTCTCAGCCAAACTAGCTTATTCATTTAAAAGAGCATATGCCTCAGCTTGGTTGTTTGTTGCTAGTCTTAGACTCCAAGAAAATGATATTTTGATTTGTCCTCCTGGGGAGAAGTGTTGGGTATTTTTATTTGTCCTCCTCAGGAAACGTGTCACATATTTAGGTGGTTTTTCAGCACATGGTTTTTTGTCGATGGTTTTCTATTTCCGATTAAGGAATTAGGGTTGTTGACTAATACAAGTCATTGGGTTAGGGTTTTGGATGTCGCTAGCTCCTATATGTATATTGTATTGTAAACAATGTATCACTATGAATGAATATAGAATATGTTGGTTTTCCCGGTTTGGGTTTT